>JAJLUB010000038.1:0-97408 GCA_030564085.1 Nakaseomyces uthaithaninus
ACACCGCAGCGCCAACAGCAAATCCCTACGACTCCACCTTCTCCCCCCCACCCCGCCGCCCTCCCCTAACAGTTACCCGCTGCAGCACTCTGCTCCCCACGGCCCGTCTGCACGAGTAAACAAAAGAAGACCCACACACCGCATTCACGCTGCTGTACCTGGTCTGCACCGTTCGAGTGGGATCCCCCCCTGCAGGTGCGACTGGGTCTTTCCGAAAGAAAAGAGACTCGGCTCAACATTTGCACGGGCCTTTCTTTTTTTGGAGGCTCTCTGGTCTCTCTCTCACCTCCAGATCAGTGCGGACCCTTCTGGCACGGCTCGGCCACCCGTTCCTTCCTTCCCCCGGAACGCAGAAGGGCCGGGAGGACCGCTGCACGAGACTTGCGGCCCGCGCCGGGACTTGCGCACCGCGAGGCGCTCCCACGTCCCATCCGGTTTCGTCTGGCGTGCGACCCACAGAAACAGCAGCACCCAGAGTCAAGACCCCCCCCTCCCCTCCATTTGGCTGTCATATTGCACGTAATGTCAACAAAACGAGAAGTGTGCAAGCCTTTTGAGTGCAAATACATAAACAGTAAACAAAGAAAAATTGAAGCCAGAGTGCTCGATGCACAGAACTCAGCGTAGGTTGGGGAATGCCCGCACACTATGCCCACACACTATGCCCGCACACACTGCCCGCATACACTGCCCGTGCACACCTACTGCATGCAGCTCGTACCCACAGCCCCCCCTCCCACTCATAATTTCCCACCGCACCAGAACGCTGACGTGTGCTCTCTCCAAATGAGAAAATCCGAAAAAGCTTATTTGCCTTGGTCACATGTTGCGTGTGATGCGATATGGAATGGTATGCGTATGCCAGAGAGCATCGATATGCTCCTGCTATGGCTATACACCGGCTTCCCCGGTGCAATGCGGGAATGATGATGCGAGATGACTGCTGATTGTGAATAAAAGTCATATATAATATGATATAAAACGAAACAAAATGAAAATGCATATATTGGTCAATACAACGAAATATCAAAAAACATACACCCGAGTAGAAAGTACATAAGCAGACAAGACACGTGCATGGCATTGAAAACCAAGCGCTGATCTTCCTCTATCTCACGGAGGCAGCTTCCACAAAAAAAAAAGAACTATATGAAATGGTGCGCGTGCTGTGCTCCGAATATGAAAAGAGACGTCAGGGCACATGTATGTTAATTTGATATATCGGAGAATTGCAGGTTCTTCAACGGTGGAAGCTTGTTATCCGTCGTGAAGGTTGTATTCTTCATTATGATGGGTCTCGCCACGTCGGTCATCACAACGTCCTCATCCTCGTTGCTTGTTATCGTCGTCGTAGCGGTGATCACAGTGTTGGGCACACTCGCGCCTATACCGTTACCGTTGCTCGGCACCCGAAGGGTGCTGTCGTTGCCGTTACTGTTGTTGCCATTATTCCCACTATCCCGCATCGAGAACGAAGACACCATGAGAGGGTCGTTGTTCGAAGGGATCAGGTATGGCGGGCTGTCTACATTGCTCTCCATCCGTACACGCGCCTGTTGTGGAGACAAATGCATGTAACTGCCGGTGCCATTATTGCCTGCGCTTTTGCTATTCTTGTTCTCATTGTTACTATCGTTAGTGTGTCTTGCAAACCTGTTCTGGTCGGTGTTGTCATCCTGGCTCATCGCCCCTGCATTAGAAGAGGATGAATGATGCACCATGTTAGCAGGAACGGGCAGCCTGTTACTCATAAAGGGTGCAGCGTCCCTATTCTTCCGATAGAAATCTGCAATGTGTGGAAGTTCGCTGTTGCCAGAAATAAATTCATGTTGTTTCTGTGAACTGTTAAATGAAGGGATATCTGGACGTCCAGACATTGTTGATACTGTTCTATAAGATTTATCGTAGTTGCCATTGTTTGCGGTACCACCGTTCGATACATTAGAATTGTGTTCTCTACCATACAGAGCGCTGCCGTTTTGGTAGTTGTAGCTACTGCCTCTACTGTTTTCATTGTTTGTGGAGCTGTTGCTGTTATTATTAGGGCGCCTTGAAAATGACTGCCTAAAGCGTTGGTTCCTTTCAGATGGAAAGTTTGAATACATGCTGAAACTTCCTGAATCGTTTTTGTTTTCGTCGTAATCTATGGGTCCCATGAGTACAGGCGGGCTCCAGTACTTTCCAAACCTACCATTGCCGTTTTGTCCGCTACTATGGCCATTAGCTTGTTGGTTTCTGTAGTGCTTTGATGCTGGACTGATTTGGTCCTTCCCAGAAAATGAGACTTCTTTTTTCAGCGAGCTGTTTGTCTTTATGTTCCCGCTGCTCCCACTGCTAATGCTACTCGAATAGGAGCCGTTATTGCCATACCTTTTACCGTTCGTCGCACTGGCTGCGGCCGACGTAATGTTGCTGTTGCTGTTGCTGAAGCACGAGTCACTGTTCGAAGAAGGCGGCGACGATGACGAAGACGAAGACGATGACGACGACATCCCATCACTCGAATAAGACCGTTTCCTACTCTCGTCCTTCAGCAAGCTCTTCGTTTTGTTAATCATCTTGAGCTCATCCTGGTTTTTCCCCTTGCCCGTTGTACCGTGCTTTTTTCTCTGCGTAGCGGCATTCCCGTCCACATTTGCCCTTGGGAATGTGTGGACGTCGACTCCAGCACCCGTGTACCGCTTATAAGTGTTGCTCGTCCGGTGCGCGTGGTGCTGTGGCTGCAGTGCAGGTGCACCCTGGTGCTGCTTGACGTTGTCCTTCGCGTGCACAGTGTCCCGGTGCTGCTTCAGGTTGTCTATCCGGCTGAAGTACTTAAGACATATATCGCACTTGAACGGCTTCTCACCGGTGTGCCGCCGGATGTGTCTCGCGAGGTGCTCCGCCCGCGAGAAGGACATGTTGCAGCCCGGGTAGCCCTCACACCTGAAATTCTTCTTCTTTGGTTTCTTAAATTCCTCATTCAATGATCCTCTAGTCATATATCAATAAGAAATTTTTTGTGTGGTAAAAAAAAACTATCCTTGCTCAAAAAAAAAATATTTTTTTTATTACTTCCTTTCGTAACTGTTGGATTTTACGTGTGTGTTATTTTGCTGGCGATATTGTATTGTCTGCTGTTATTAATTAATATTTTTTTCTCTTTAATTACCCAAGAAAAAAATTTTTTTTAATAGTATTGGTTTTAATTCTGAAATGCTGGTTGGTATTCCTACCTTGGAACTTATCTCAGTGCTGCTTGCACTTGGATATATATATGGAAGGAAGTTCAGAAGAACACATCTACAAAGAGAGGCAGGGTGTGCTCGCTATGGAGTTCCTGCTCTTTTATAAGCATACTCAACAACATTCCAGAGGGCATACTCCATGATTGCCCTTGGGCCCACAGTCACCGCGCAGCGTGATATAAGTGATAAGGAACCCATTCCCGCAACGGTTCGCAGAACTCATAGATTGCAGCTTAATCTTTTGCGCGGGCGAATCACAGTGGCGGGGGGGAGGTACAGCATCTGAAGACGAGGACAAAGCGTGGGAGTGTGGTGGAGCACCCGTTCTCACGACGGAAGGCTTTGGTGATGGGTGAGACGAGGGCAGCGTACAGCTGATGCAGGGAAGGAGGGGGGGTTCCATGCATGGAAGCTCCCTGCAGGGTGCCTATGGCAGTTTAGCTACGCAGGGCAGTGAAGGACAAGGCACAATGATTAACGAAGACAGCATGGCACGGTCGGTGTGTGCGCGGTTTCTGTGCGAGGGGGGGAAGAAGAAGTGGTTAAAGTGGGAGAAAAAGGAGTATAGAGAATGTTGGTGCTCTTCCCGGATTAGTAAAGCGTTACCGTCTGCGGAACGGGATCGACGCTGCCGTGTGTCGTCCCGCGGCCGGTGCTGCGAACGGATGCCCGGTTGTTTTTCTCTGTGGATGCCGAGAGGTGCGCCGGTGTCTGTGGTGCCAGATTTGTTCGCGTATCCACTGGGTGTGAGAGGGGGGGAGGGGGAGGGCAGGGCCCCTTGTTTCCGGGAAAGGAGGGGCTTTGTCCCTCGCAGAGAAGCGTCCGAGGGACATTCCGCACCGGAAATGCGCAACGTATGTTTTGATCAGGGGTGGATGGTGCGGAGGTTTTACTGTCGTGGCGTGTTACTGAAATCAAAAAGCGAGCAGAAAGCCTCGATACGAGAAAATAATGGTGCGAAATACGAGCACTGAAACGCACGAGCGGGACGGGAGGACGGGAGCCCAGAACTGCGGGGAGAAGGGCTAGAAGAAAGCAAGGGACCAGGCAACTCGGGATGCCAGAGAAATGGCGTGGATGGTAGGGACGACGGGGGCGAGGAGGAGAGAGAGAGCGGGGGCGAGGACCTGTAGGATGCGGCACAATGGGCGAGTTATGGGCAGGGTCCTTCGGATACGAGAGGAACATCAGTGGCAGGCGCGGGGGTATGCCGGAGGATTGTCCGGCTTAAAGCCGTCACGCTCACAAGACAAAAGCGAAGACATCAATTTGACACGGTCTTGTCGTAATGGCGGGCCCACCCGCTTCTGTAACGTAAGGATGATAGAGGTACAGGATCAGGGAGAAAAAAATTTTTTTTTTCTTACATAGAATGTATACTAAATATGGTAAGGTTGAGGTAAGATTAAAAAAAAAAAAAGAAATATACTTACGATTATTCTGCGATGGCGACTGCGATGCTCTGGAAGTCGTCGTGGGAGATGGAAACAGAGACATTTGTTTTCTTCTTTGCATTGCCATGCAAGCGGACTTCAGGCTTGCCGGCGGTGCGGACGATCTCGATCTCTTTCAGTGGGGCTCCGGCTCCTTGAGATGGCAAGCCCAGACACTTGAATACGGCTTCTTTGGCGGACCAGGTACCGGCGAAGGATGCCTGGACGTTAGGTTGAGCCCTGCAGTAGCTGATTTCCTCTGCGGTGAAATTGCGCTCGATGAAAGTGTCGTTTTCGATGTTGATAGCGGAGATTAGCTCGACATCGACACCGACAGTCTTGCCGGTGTCTCCTTGGGACAGAAGTGTATCTGAAAGCATCTTGGAGGCCTGTCTGGCGCTTTCCGAGACGTACTGGGAGTTCTTTTGGATACCCTTAGCGGAGTATTTGAGTTCACCCTTAGCGTCCTCAACACGGACTAGAGGGTCCAGGTAGACCTTTTCTTCTAGCTCTTCACCGTATGGAGCATGCTCCTTACTGACAAAGAGCTTGTTATATATCATACCGTTGTGGAAGAACTTGTATGCGGCCTTTTCTCTTTGGGTTACCTTGCTTACGTATTCATTGTACCTGCATTCGTCAATAGCAGCATACAAGTAATCTGGGTGCACAACAACAGCTTGAGCACCCTTTTGACCGAAACCGAATGATGTAACAGAGACGGCTTTGATACCATCGGTCTTCATTGATTTCGAAGGGTACAGAACATAGTCGAATTGCTCTAAGTTCTTGTCTACGTTGTCGGCATTACGGTTACCAGGAACAACACCCGAGTTCAAAATTTGAATAGCACCATTCAACATCCAGGCACCGGCGGCACCCTTTGGATGACCAGTCAGGAACTTTTGAAAAACACCGATAACAGGGTTACCTTCGGATCTGCCCAAATGCTTCATCATTTCGTTGATGGTTGCACTTTCATTCTTATCATTAGCCTTGGTAGAAGTACCGTGGAAAGAGGCAACCCCTAAATCATCTATAGTTAGACCATAAGTTGCTAAACTACCTCTCAGTGGGGCAATACGTGGGTCGTTCTTATAGAACTCATTACCCCATTGAGCTTGAGCAGATTTCAATTGTCTTTGAGCTTCCTTCTTGATTTCTTCAGTACGCTCAGCAACAAAGATGGCTCTTTCGGATTCTTGAATACCCTCGGTTTCATATCTGATCATCTCAATCTCGTCTTCCACCCATTCCTTAATTTGCTTCTCACGAGAAACTAATTGACGCTTTCTGTATTTGATGTCCATCATAGGAGTTGGGAATTTCAAGCTGCCATGGTGTTCTCTAGCCGTCGTCAAAATACCCTTACCAGGTGCAGGAACAGATCTACCAATCTTATCAGTGGCAGTAGCTGTTAGAGCAACAATACCATAGATTGGAACACCCATCTTCAAAGCCAAGTCAGCATTCATAATAACTTGAATACCAGCACCTTGAGCTTCCATGAAACCACTACGAGTGGTAGTAGCAGGACGAGACATTTCAGCTGGAGTACGTCCGTGTTCAAATTCTTCCAAGGTGTTGGATGTTGCTTTCATGTTACCAAACTCGTAAGAACCTTCTTCTTGGAAATCATCATAACCACCTACAATACAAATTTTAGCCTTGCCAGATAAGATAGTTTCTACACCAATATCAACAGACTCCACAGAAGTAGCACATGCACCAACTGGAGTTTTAATTGGACCAGAGGAAGAAATCAACAACATATTAACCCAGGCAGACATGGTATTGATAAAGGATTCCTGGAGGATGTCATTTTGAACAGGCATATCCTTATAACGGTCCTTAAACATACCACGCAAAGCGCTAACACCACCCATACCGGAACCGGAACAGTTACCAACTTCAGAAACATGGACATATTGGTACATTTCAAATGGATCGGAAATACCAGAAGAAATAAATGCTTCAACAACAGAGACCAGCACAAATAAGGTAATTGGATCCACCTGAGAAATGATATCATCAGAGATACCGTACGTCTTGGCATTCCAACCAGTTGGAATTTGACCTGCAACTAGACGGTCAAATCTTAGAGCCTTAGGGATGTATAGCGTAGCACCCTTTAGAATCTTAACAGAAAATTCACCAGTCTCTGGGATCTCAAAAATGTCAACCTTGTCGCCATGTTCGTGCTTAAATTGTTCTGCCGTCTCTTTAGAGGCTTCAAATGGTTCAAGATCGTCTTCAACAATAACTTCTTGGATCATTTGTTTCTTTTCAGGGTTGTAACCTTGGAATAATTCTGGTTCAATTAATCTGATACCGCTGTGCTCGATTATTTGAGATTCGTATCTGGATTTGACGTCCTTGTCGTCAACAGGTTCGTTAGTCTTGGCATCAACCCAACCAGTGTAAGGTCTACCCTTCAAATTACCATTGTGGTATTTAATCATACCCATCATCCAAGCCATTTCAACGCAACCCTCCAAAGAAAATTCACCGAAAGCTTCCATTTGCCATCTTGTTCTGGAGGAACCCCATGGACCAACTTCTGAGAAACCAGTTACTACAATGACCTTTTCTAGATCTAGAAGTCCTTCAAGTTCAGATTTGGCAATTGATTTAATTTCCTTATGTGGTCTTAATTTAGGGAAATCTAATTGGATGTTGGCTCTTGGTTGAACCTCAACCCTAGCGTGAGCCTCATCTGCCTTACCACCGTTAACAATCTTGTGTTCAAGAGCGGTTTCGATAGAAACGGCCTTTCTAATCTCTGAAGTTTCAGTCAACTCTCTACGCAACTTAGCAGTGAAATCCTTCAAGTCAGTCAAGTACTGCAAACCACCGTTCAAGTCTGCCATAACAGGAGCCTTTTGACATAGTTCAACAATTTCAGGTATCATCAGACCAAGCAAGTTCAATGCCATTTCCTTTTGGGAGAAAGTACGAACGCCCATCTTTTCAATACCTTCCGCAATGATATTATTGGCGGTCATTAAACCGGTACCTCTAGTCCAACCGATGACAGCACCACATACGGTAAGTTGGTTGGCCCAAGATTCAGAATGCCATCTGTTGAATAAGGTTTCTAATGACAACTTAGATTCCGAGTACAAACCATCACCACCAAAAGTACCATGATTTGGTGACATGGGCAGAATCACTTGAGCTGGTCTGGTTTCAATGTCTCTTGAAGATTTTTGCTTCTTGATACAACCCATCATTCTCAAAATATTGGTCATCATAATTCTGTGTGCAAACTCAGACTTAGAATCAATGTTTTCCAACTCGATTCCGTTTTCTGGAATGGCGGCAAATGGAATGAAGGCATCAAGATCCCAACCTAAACCGCCATTCTTCTCATCATCGTAAATGTAATCAATCAAAGCTTCAACATCTTGCTTAGAGCCTTGGTTGAATGGAGTAACAACCAATGTGGAACCTCTTGCACCAAATTTGGCATACATTGATTGATAATAATCGGTAACCTGTTTGGAGAAACGAGAGGTGGTGACGACGACCTTGGCACCACCCTGCAATAGACCTTGTAAGACCTCAGCACCAATGGAACCCTGACCTGCACCAGTTATCAAAACATATTTGTCCTTAAATGTGACACCATTAACAGTGGCACGCTCCAAACCATCCAAAAAGATAGAGGATAGTTGACGATCGTATTTCCAATCCCCAGATGGAGCCTTCTTTCTCAAATGTAGGAAAGGAACAGTTTCTCTTGGGATGGTTGAAGATACGGTGGTAGAGATAGTGGATTTGTTTGGTAATGAAGCAACTTCTCTGGTTGAGTCCTTGTCCAGAGCGTCATCATCCATACCAGCCAAATGAGTAGTTTGTTGAGCATCAATTTCCTTAGATTTCTTCAAGAAATCAACCAGGTCACTGTACAGCTTTTCGAATTCAGCCCTTGTAGCATCAGTAACATCTTGCTTTGCAGCTTGAGCACTAATGGCCTTGTAAACACGGGAAAGATCGTCTTGAATAGTTGGCTGGTCTTCTTTGGTTAGTGGACCACCTAAAGCCATTTCTTGAACGTATTGAGAGAACTTTCTGATTTTCTCTCTTGGTTCTTCTGTGTACTTGATGTTACCGTTCTTGTCGATGGAGGTTTTTGGACCAGTTGGCTTAGAAACATCCTTGTAAACTGGGTCAACATCCAAGACTTGTTTACAGTTCTCAATCAATTGATCACCCAAATCTTTAACAAGTTGGTAGTTTTCACCTTTAGTAACGTCTGTCTTAGAGATATGGTATTCCATGAACTTGATCAAGGTTTGGTTTGATCTGTTCATGATGTTGATAGCTTCGGTAACAACTTCTCTGTCGATGTTTTTCAGAACACCGTGGATAATCTCGAAGTACAACGACAACAGCGACTGTCTAGCCCAATTCCAAGAAGAATCAAATTGTCTGGCCTTCTTTCTCGAGAAGGAAGTGGAGATACCGTTGACAAAGAATTCACCAAGCTCATTGGTGATGTAATCCAGCTGTTTCTGTAATTCAGCAACGGTGTCCTTTTCTTTCAAAAACTTCCTTTCGCCAGTGTTCAAGTCCATCTTCAAATAACGAGCCAAAACTTGCAATTGTTGGCGAGCCAATACTTTATGATCCTTAGTAATTTCGTCCAGAGCTGCAGCATCAATGGTAGCGCCACCAGCACCGGCACCACCAGCACCGGCACCTGGTCCAGCAGAAGCAGCAGAAAGGTCCACACCGGCGATCTGGGCATACTTCTGGGTCATAGAATCCAAGAATGCCTTGGCATCAGGTTCAGCGCCCAGACGGGCAGCAGGTTCGTTGGTCAATGCAACCAACAACACTGAGTCCTGTCTCCCTGTAGCCAACCCCCAACGAGATTGCAGGTACTTTCTGACAGAAGTCATGTTGAAACCACCGGGCATTTTGGAAGAGACCAGCCTCGACAGCAAGGAGGAGGACTGCTTGCCTAGTGCACCGGAGAAAGTGTCCTGGAAGGTCTCGGCAAGCTCCTCCAGTGGGGTATCCTCTGGCTTTTCTGGGGTGCTTCCGAACTCTTTGCCCAGGTCACCGAGAATCTCATTCTGGACCGTGGACTTACCACCCACGAGGTCCTTGATGGTCTTACCCATTGGGACCTGGTCCATTGTCTTCTTCAGCTTATGTGCAACCAGGGCGTGCAACACAAGAGAAGCCTTGACGGGTTCGTCAGGGATTTCAGCAGCGGCAGCGGCTGGCGCAGCGGCCGGTGCAGCCACGGGAGCAGGTGCAGCCACTGGAGTAGGTGCAGCAGCAGGTGCAGCGTCTGGGGCGGCAGCACTCTCAGCTGGCGCGGCCTCCTCCGCTGGGTCCGCCGTGTAGTATATCTCCCTGGTGTCCTTCGAGTAGCACAGCACCTGTCTCTGCAGCGACAGAGCGGCGTCGTAGGACTCGTACTTGTTCTTCAGCGTCCGCTGCGCCATGCCGGCCAGCGTGGGGGAAGGCCCGATCTCCACGACACGCTCGGTGTTGAAGTCCTTCAGCAGGACGTCCTGCGTCTCAATCCATCTCACCGGCGAAGCAAACTGGTACGCCAACAGCTCAGTCAGCAGCACATGAGCCAATTCTTGCTCAACTTCAGGTTTCATTGCTCAATTCGTTATAGTCAGTGTTTCCTGGCCTTATCAGTGAGGGAGTGTCACTACAGAGAGAAGTGCAACTGGAGCCGGGCTGCTTATATAGGACCCAGTGCGCCGCTACCCGCGTACGCCAAAAGCCCAAAGACAGAGAAACGGCGCACAGACAAGAAAAAAGCCCGAGCGCGCTGTGCTTTGCACTCTGCATGTGCAACTCTGTTGAGCACAGGGCCCTTGCCCACTGCGTCTGCGTCTGCGTCTGCGTCTGCTGGGCGAGCGCATGTGAAAATTTCCAGCGGGCCCAGAAAAAACAATTTTTTTTGGGCTTGCCGTTGGGACTCTGGGCTTGGTCCAGGCCGGAGGGGGTGCTGTTGAACGCACTCTGCACGTGGAAGTTCAGTTCGGTGTGGCCTGTTCAACAAAAGAGACGGAGCGCACGACGTGTGCGTGCTGTGGGGCTACACCAGGGTAACTGCAGTGGTAGTGCCACTGCTGGTGGACCTTGTCGTGCTAAGAGATAGATAGATATGCATTGGGCATCTATTGAATGCGTATGTACTTTGTTATATGATGGGGTGTTGCTTGCAGGAGAGCAGGCTTGAAAAATGATTAGCCATTATTTAGTAGGGCTTGAATCTTGTCTTTTTGGAGTGCTTCTTCTTGGAGTGTTTCTTCTTTTCCGGACGAGGTGGTTCGTCTGAGAGGACATTCATTGGTGTGCTGTAGTCCCAGAACTGGGCTGGGGTGTCCAGCGGGGACTCGCGCTGCCAGACGCGCACGTGTCCGTCCTCGCCGCAGCTGTACAGTGTTCTGCTGTTGTGTGGCGGGACCAGTGTGTCTCTGACGACCTCGTCGCCGTGTGCGGCGGCGATGGTGACGGCGCGCTTTGGCTTCGGCTTCTCGTTCTTGAACGGGATGATCTTGAGCTCTCCGGCACCCTCCTGTGTGCGGCCCGTGGCGATGTAGCCGGGGTACACGTCCACGACGTAGTCGCAGCCCCACGCGGCCCGGATGTCCCCGAGGTCGACGGGCTGCGGCTCCTTGAGCTCCTCGGACCTGTCGTTCAGCTCGTGCATTGCGAAGGTCTCCATGTGCGAGAGCGTGTATATCCGGCGGGGTGCGAGCCACCCGCACGAGTGTATCGAGGCGTAGTTGATTACCTGGTGCAGGGCCTCGTCCTCCTCGGATTCCGTGAGGTCGTAGACATTGGTGTACCCGTCCGTGGACCCGCTCATCAGAACTTGGCGGTCTGAAGGGTGGAACTTGATGTCAGTCACGTCGTCGTGGTGTGAATCCACAAAGGAGCGTACAGGCTCAGCCCAATTACGGATGTCGTACATGTGCAGCTCGGCATCCACGCCTTGTAGCTCAGTGCCATACGCCAGCATCCCGTGCCTTGACCCCAGTGAGAGCACGTTGGATCCTTCGTGCTCGAGCGTGGTGACTTCCTTCTCCTGCCTCACATCATACACCTTGACTTTGCTCCCACTGGCTGCCGCAAAAAGTGACCCGCATTCGTGGTCCTCATTGATCACTCTGAGTGCATTGATGGAGACATCAGCAGTCTTGAAGCGTCTTATGCTCTTGCTCACATCATTCCAATCAAGCAAGTGAACCTCGCCATTGCTGACGCTAGTTAATAGGCCGGTCTGGTATATCGGCTGCAACTGCAAACACCAGTCATCCTGGCCAAAACCTATACTGCTTACTGCTGAGTACGACATACAGGCTAACAGATCTTCATCAAATAGACAGAGAAGTGCACGATAATGGAACAAGCGTGCTGTTGACGAGGTAACCGGCAATGCAAACTACAACTAGAGAATAGCAAGTGTAATGCTCATCGCATCGAGAGAATTCATAAAATATCATTACACCTTAGAAAACACTGGGGGGGAGTTGTAGAAAACCGAGACATCCCTCGCCAAGACACCTGTACACTACAATTAAAAAAAAATGTTGCAAAAATGAAAAAAATAATTGGTCTCTAGCGGGATCGAACCGCTGATCCCCGCGTTATTAGCACGGTGCCTTAACCAACTGGGCCAAGAGACCATTTTATTTCGATGTTACGCATTTTGCAAAGTAAGTCTTTCTCTCATTAGAGTTTACCGGCTTTGATGCCGTCTTGAATGCTGTTTTGCATGTCACCCATGCAGAACTATCTCATCTCTTAAGTAATGAGCAATTTTTGGTAGAAATCGTTACTACAATCTGACAGGCTGCTAGGAATAGGAGTATAACGCGCTGTTATTTTGATCCTGTAAAATCAGATACGTTATCATCGCCTCGCAAATCAAGTGTGAGGGATCGGCCATTTTGGGAGGAGCGATACGTAGTCTAACTTGGTTCGTCCCGTCACCGGCAATGGAAACTGCATGGAAAGCATATCTTAAAGCGATTGCACCAGCATATAAAAAGGATTTACAAAATTGCTGGAGTCTCCTGAGTGGATTTGTATTCCTATTAACCTGAGAAAAATACAGGTGACCAGCATCGTGGCGTGGTGCATCATGACTGTTTTTTTTTTAGGCTTTTCTGCGATTTCGGTTGTGTAACTACCCACTTTAATAGGAGATCGCTTCTACTGAAAGTTCCCCCCTCTTTCTGATGCACGACATTGAACTTGTAGAAATGCCTGAAAAAGTTGCTTTTCGTTGCTCACATCCAACCGAGCAAATCTTTCCCCCACACTTCTAGCTGCGTAGTGCCTCTTTACCCTATATTTCTTTTTCTTAAAGCACATTACTTTTCTGTGTGGTATATCAAGTCCTTATCACGATGCCGGCGCATCACGAGGGCTTCGCTATTTCTCCCCCCGCCTTTAAGAGGCTTTGCGAATAAACCATATTGCACCTCGCCGATATATAATGTGCATGGCTGCAAAAATGCGATCTAGCACATACTACATTCTATATATACATATGTATACTGATCATGCAACAGTTGTGGTATTAAGCTGTTCATGTTCAAAGCACTTTTGTCTGCTATAAAAGGATCATATATAATTATTACCACCGCAAAGAGTTTCGATCTAACACGTGCATAAGATACTTGGGTCAAGATCACACAGTGGTTTAAGAAGTTTTATTCTCTTACATTACTTGACAATACTAATAAGCTTTTTATCAGGATTAGTAGCTTCTGACAGGTTTATTCTGCATTTTGCCCTTATCGGTTTCCTTAATCACCTGATTTTTGCATTCTGTACTGCGCTTTCTAAGAGGAGCTGTTGTTTTCCAAGGAATTTGCAGGTGACAAAACATTTCTGCTGGGCTAGCACAGCATCGAATCAACAGAACTTCAGTTAACAGGCGGACTCTGGCACTTATAATCGACAATAATCGATATTTCTGGCTAACTTAACATCGATAAGGAAAAAGGATTCAGTTTACATTCCTCCTGCCCAGCGATGAATACCCCTAACATTCCCAAATATGAGTCCGGTATGACTGTCAATGTGGGCTCGCACCACGCTAGAATCACCAAATACTTGACTAGTGGCGGGTACGCGCAGATATACAGTACACATATAGTTCCGGCAGACAGCTTCTGTGGCACCAATATTGCATGTTTGAAAAGAGTTATAGTGCCAGATAAAAATAGCCTGAATATGTTGAGGGCCGAGGTTGATGCCATGAAAAGACTTAAGCATAACAAGAACATCGTTTCATATATAGACTCTAATGCTGCAAAATCGCAATATATGGATGGAACATATGAAGTTTTTCTCTTGATGGAGTACTGCAGCCGAGGTGGGCTGATCGATTTCATGAACACTAGGCTACAAAATAGGCTAACAGAACAAGAAGTGCTCACAATTTTAATTCAAGTCTCGCAAGGTGTAGCGGCAATGCACACTCTGCATCCTCCTTTAATACATAGAGATATCAAAATCGAAAACGTTTTGATATCAGATGATATGACTTACAAATTGTGCGATTTTGGATCCGTGTCCGGATTCATTAGACCTCCTAATACTCCTCAGGAATTATCTTATGTGCAGCATGATATAATGATGAGCACCACAGCTCAATATAGGGCTCCTGAAATGCTGGATTTAACAAAGGGCTTTGCTGTGAATGACAAATCTGATATTTGGGCGTTAGGTGTTTTTTTATACAAGCTGTGTTACTATACTACACCATTTGAAAAAACCAATGAAGCCGGTATTCTAAATGGAATGGTCGAGTTCCCGCATTATCCGGTGTATAGTGATTCCTTGAAGCAATTAGTACTATCAATGTTGGCAAAGAATCCACACAACAGACCAAATATTTTCCAAGTAATTCAATCAGTGTCAAACATCTTGCATATTAACTGTCCTATTCCAAGTTTTACAAGCAATATCCCAAGTTATGCTGGTTCAGAAGCGGGTCATATTGGTTCATCTGCAGGGAATTACTACAGCTCAACAGCATCAAGTTCTGGCACCACTACGCCACATTCCATTAATCATATCCTTGCCGAATTTAGAAGTGATTCTGCTGGTGGACATAATAATTCGAACTCGGATACTTTGCAGAGGTCGCAGACGCTTCCTAATTCGTACAGTTCAGAAGTCAGTAATAGATCTGATATTTCAGAGTTTTTATTGAGGAAAAAAGCTTCGTTACAATCGAGCTTATCCAAGTCACATATCTATGAAGATGATGATGATGTTTCATCAACCTCTTCTTCTGATAACAGTATTCATGAAAATGCATCAATAATATCAAAAACAAGATCACTAAACACCACCTCGTTATCAGATAGGGCGAATGTTGATTTGACTTCATATGGAAGCAGATTGAAAGATGACTCGCCAACAAATCACTTTTTGTCGAATGCACCAAAATTGGATAAAACACGAAGTGAGATGAAGAATAGTGATGTAAAGGTGGATGATAGAAACGACCTTAAATGGAAACGGAAGAGTTTACCTATTGTACATAGTGAGGATGCATTACAACAACAACAGAAGCATCAAGAAGGTATAAACAGAGAAGAGAAGAAAGAGCAATTGCGCAAACGTATGAAAGACGCTTTGAATGCTTCTGAAGAGATTATCAGACATGCGAGATCAAACAATACAGGAGGCAGCAATGAGTCGTTTCGTAAACAGGGTGGTAATGATTCCATTCCCAGAAGATTTAGCAGTAATCTTTCAGAGGATAGAAGATATCCTAGTGTTATTGTAAATGCCTTTGATGAGGGTGAAAACAAACTCTCAAAGAAAAAGGTTCCCCCAAAAAAGCCACCAAAGCCTGATCATTTAAAACCAAAAGTTCCAAAAAAACCAGCATATCTATCCACTAATACTTAAAAATTGAAGGAATTTTTATTAACACAACGGATTTTTTTCAAGTCCATGCATATTACTCATCGTATATTTAATAATTGAAGTATCTAATCAAATATCAGTAATGTTTATGGAAGATTTTATAATATATACGCAGAAATATAATGAAAAAAGCCGGTTTTCTAATATGTCGTGATTTTGTAGGGTCATTAAATGAATATAGTTTTCATTCGCTATCACTCCATTCCTCAAAAGAATCTAGAATGAAGTCAGTTGTTTCTTCGAATCTCTCCTCTATGGTGTTGCTTAACCCTTCGGAGTCACATCTCAGAACACGCCCGAACTTCTTTCTTGGTTTTCTATTTTCGTTGTCTCCCCAACATGAGTGGCTATGATCTGTAAACACCAAAGAGTTCTTGAAATACCAATCACCTAGTGATTCATTAACTAAGGGAACAAGAGCCTTCAGTGGCTTCTGACCAACAAAGCTGATGACAGACTTTACCACACTTCTTGTATCTCTATGGCCTAATAGGTGCACAATCCCGGCAGAGGCATCGCCAATACCTACAAAAGCAACTTTCGTTAGAGATGGGAAGAATTTTAGGTAATTATCCCATAAGTATATTAGTATTTCCTGTGCCGTAAGAACAGCGGTATAATTTTGTTGTTCAAAGAGGGACTGTGGGATATTGACATCCATAATACCGTATTTTCTGTCATGTGCCCATCTTATAAAATCAGATGCTGAGTCGACTATCAGTGAGGTCGATGGGTCAATGGTCCCGGATATCACATTTCGCTTGGCCCAAATTTCTGGTGTGTCATGCACGATTATTAACACAGTAGACTCCTTGAATAAATCAGGTGAGCACATCACTGTATCCTGTGGAACATTCATGCTCAGTAAAGGTAAAGTTACAAAATCGAAATCTTCTGAGAGTTGATTAAATTGTTCTTGGCGAATAGCCGTTTGAAGAGGGAAACTTTTCGACATCAAGGGTGCCGTTACAGTTTTTTCTGTAGGCAGCCCCAAGTTACCGTGTCTTTTCCCGAAACATTTCCAGTATTTGGATTGTAAAGTAATAACTTTATCCATGATTTCAAGCGCCTCAGACTTGGGTTCTTTCAAGGGATCGGGTAGCTCATCCGGTGGTTCGCCGATCAGAATCTTTGCTACACTCAAGGCACTAATTGCGATGGCGTCAAGGTTATAGCCACCTTCCAGAACAACGCACAAGTTTCCTCTGGCCAACGATTTCAGCATATGTGTCATGTGGCCGTAACAGCTAGGAGTGACATGGCATTGGCCGATGGTGTCTCCGTCTGCAGCGTCGAACCCCGAGGATATAATAACCAGGTCAGGCTGGAACTCCCTGCCCATAGGCATAACCACCTGCTCGAACGCCCACATGTACTCCGCATCGCCCACACCGCCAACAGGCCACGTAATATTGCAGTTGAAGCCCTTCCCCTTGCCTTCCCCAATCTGGTCGTATTGGCCCTGGATCGTGCCGGGGTAGTACTTCCCGAGCTCGAACCTGTGCAAGGATATATATAGGACTCTGTCGTCGTCGTAGAACGCCTTCTGCGTGCCGTTGCCGTGGTGCACGTCCCAGTCCAGAATCAGGATCCTGCGCACGCTCTCTGGGTAGTTCTTCAGAATGTTCTTGGCCGCAACAGCGACATTGCTGAACAGACAGAACCCGCCGGCTGCCTCAGGCTCCGCGTGGTGGCCCGGCGGCCGCACGACCGCGAGCGAGTTCTTCACGCGGCCCTCGACCACCGCGCGGCAGGCCTCAATGGCCCCACCGCAGGGAAGCCGCGCCGTCGCGTACGAGTCGTTGTTGAAGTAGACGGAGTCGCCCTTCTCCGTCTCCCGCAGCAGCGCCTCCCGGTCCATCTTCTCCGTCCGCTCGATGAACTCCAGGTGCTCCCGCGAGTGCACCTCCAGGATCTCTTCCGCCGTCGCCGCGCGGATCGGGATCTTCAGCATCAGCTCCCCAACGTCGTCCACCCCGCTCAGCGTCGGGTCCCGGATCAGCCCGTTCTCCGCAAGGATCTTGTAGATACGGTATATCCGCCGCGGGTCCTCCGGGTGCGGGTCGATGTACTCGAAGTACGACGTGAAGATCTTCGCGTGGTACCGCATCCGCACGTCATAGCACAGCCCCGTCTTCAGCGGCGTGTAGTGCACCTGCGCCCCGCACGCCGGCACAATCACAGGCCGCTTCACACCGTCCCGCCCTTCCTCCACCAGCCGCCGCTTCCCTCCCTCCACCTCCTCAACCTTCACCATATCGCACCTCGTATCCCCCTTCGTATCGCACTTCTCAAGCACCGGCTCCCGCCCGCTATCGCCTGCAGTCATGTCTCGCACCTTTTACACTGCTCACAACGGCCCTGCCTTGCCAATCATCTGTTTTCCAACTTCTCCCCAACTCAACTTGTGACAGTCCTTGTTATACCTTCAATCCAGCATCAGCACTTCACGTGGTTTCGAGATACCGCAGGCCCTTTGCGGACCCCCACAGAAACCCCCGCACAGCACCCGCGAAGAAATTTTTCACCTGGGGCCCGCCATTGCACATCACATATAAAGCCCAGCGATGCGATGCGATGAGCTTCGAGGCAGTGACGGCGTGCCTTGTGGTGGGGGGCAGGAGGCCAAGCAAACAGATATGTCGACGCAGCTACCGCCGGTATCGAAGAGACAGAAGAGAGAGGCGCAGCAGCCGCGCGCGGCGCTGCCCGGCGCTGCGGCCGCGGCCGCGGCGGGCGTGGGCGAGGTGTCGGTGCGGTTCAAGGCGCAGGACAGCGGCGAGCTGCTCGGCGGCGCGCTGCGTGTGCCCGCGGGGATCACGGAGCGGCAGCTGGGCGAGCTGCTGAACCAGCTGCAGGGGCAGGACGAGCCGGTGCCGTACACGTTCTCGTGCACTGTGGCGCAGCGGGCGGGGCGTGCCGGGACGCAGACGGTGGACGTGGTGGACTCGGTGTACGGGGCGCTGATCGCGCCGGGCCAATGCGGGACGGAGGAGGTGATCACGCTGGAGTACCAGCCGCGGGCGGTGTTCCGGGTGCGGCCGGTGACGCGGAGCAGCAGCGCGATCGCGGGCCATGGGGCGACGGTGCTGTGCAGCGCGTTCGCGCCGCACACGAGCGGGCGCGTGGTGACGGGCGCCGGGGACAACACGGCGCGGATCTGGGACTGCGAGACGCAGACGCCGCTGGCGACGCTGGCGGGCCACGGGAACTGGGTGCTGTGTGTTGGGTGGAGTCCCGACGGGGCGGTGATTGCGACGGGGTCGATGGACAGCACCGTGCGGCTGTGGGACGGTGCGAGCGGGCGTGCGCTGGGGGACGCGCTGCGGGGCCACGGGAAGTGGGTGTCGTCGCTTGCGTGGGAGCCGCTGCACCTTGTTGCGGCGGGTGCGCGGCCGCGGCTGGCGTCTGCGTCGAAGGACGGGACGATCCGGGTGTGGGACACCGCGCGGCGGGTGTGTCTGTACACGCTTGGCGGGCACACTGGCGCGGTGTCGTGTGTGAAGTGGGGCGGGGAGAACGTGCTGTACAGCGGCTCGCACGACAAGACGGTGCGTGCGTGGGACATGGCGCAGGGCGGGAAGTGTGTGAGCGTGCTGAAGACGCACGCGCACTGGGTGAACCACCTGTCGCTGTCGACGGACTACGCGCTGCGGGTGGGTGCGTTTGACCCGACTGCGGGCGCGGAGGCGCGGCCGGCGAGCGCGGAGGAGATGCGCGCGCGGGCGCTGCGGAACTACGAGAAGGTTGCGCGGCGGAACGGGAAGGTGGAGGAGCTGATGGTGACTGCGAGCGACGACTTCACGATGTTCCTGTGGAACCCGCTGCAGAGCACGAAGCCGCTGGCGCGGATGACGGGGCACCAGAAGCTGGTGAACCACGTCGCGTTCAGCCCGGACGGGCGGCACGTGGTGTCTGCGTCGTTCGACAACTCGATCAAGCTGTGGGACGGGCGGGACGGGAAGTTCCTTGCGACGTTCCGGGGGCACGTGGCCAGTGTGTACCAGGTGGCGTGGTCGTCGGACTGCCGGCTGCTGGTGTCGTGCTCGAAGGACACGACGCTGAAGGTGTGGGACGTGCGGACGCGCAAGCTGTCGGTGGACCTGCCGGGCCACCAGGACGAGGTGTTCACGGTCGACTGGAGCGTCGACGGCAAGCGGGTGTGCAGCGGCGGCAAGGACAAGATGGTGAGACTGTGGACGCACTAGATAGACACGCACGCATATATGTGTAACATGTACATTATTAGTTCTGTATAATAACTTCCCCCCTCCAATAAACGCAATAGCCCATTGTGCACCTGCAGACCATATCAGTGTGTACGTAGATGCACGGGTAGGGCTGGGGAAAAATGGCGGGATCCGAACCACATGCGCAAAGCAACTGAAAAGGCTTCCCGGGCACAGATACGGTTTTAAGTGCTGGAGATACAAATTCAGATGTTGAGGACAATCTGCAGGGGAGGTCTACTTATAAATACGCCACGCAAATGATGCTGTCTAAGGGTAAGGTGCTGTACAGGTGCGGTGCCAGGATGCAGTCGACTGTGAGACAGGAGCTGTTTCCGCTGGCCAGCACGGTGAAGGAGTCTGAGCTGGTGGGCCACAGCGGTTTCGGTGGCAGCAAGTACTTCGTTGGGAGGAGTCGGGTGGGGAACCTGCCGGTGTACTCGAACTACAAGGGCGGTGGAAACAAGGTGGTCACGGAGATACGAAAGATCCAAGGCAGTGCTGTGCAGCTGAAGAAGGACCTGCAGGCGAAGCTGCCCCACATTCCGGCTAAAAACTGGAAAGTTGTCCCCCAGTCCAACAAAATTGAGATAAAGGGCAACTACATTTCCGAGGTTAAAGAGATTTTAGATATTACCTTCTAAGGCACTGCCTAGCTTTGTGGAAATGCCCCCTACCCATGTAAATATAGTTAGAAAATCTTCAAATTCAGTAATACATATTTTTTTTTGAATAGATCATAGACTATTTGTAAAAAGCCTGCTTGTATAGCCATGGTAATACGTACATCGGGAATTTGGAGGCACGTGATACTTTCATGTTTTGGTTTGATAAAGTGCCAAAACGGCTTAATGGCAGCAACTGCTACACAAACGGTGAGGAACAAGTCAAAACTCAGCTCGTAAAATGCCAAATTTTGCATATAACGCTGTAAAAATCCAACTCTTGACAATTAAGTATATTATTTGTAAAGTATATCACTTGTAAAGTATATTTATAGTAAAATGTAGAATAGTTTTTACAAAGGGAGAACTCGTAGTTGAAAACATAGTTCTGTAATCAAAATTCTTAGGTCACGAGCTTGTAAATGCAAGTTCGGATGTATAATCAATATACTCGAGCTTTCATTTCCTGCCTCGTTCTTAAAATGGCATCTTCTCCTTCAAAGAGACAATGTTGCTTTTTCTAAGCAGCTCTGCTCTATGCTTGAAGACATAGTAAGCGGCGAAGATAACAGCAATGAAGCATAGGTACTTGAATAGTGGAGGAGAGTTGGTCTCAGAGGAGCCGTGGTCGGCACCGGTGAAGTAGGGGTCAACGGTAGTACCTAGGGAAAGATCGCCGCTGTTAAAAGCCTCCAACTTGGCCAAGTACTTGGAGTGTAGTTCATCTCTGTTGGAAATTCTCAAGTTCTCGATAACACAGTACTTCAAGACAAAATCTCTCATTGGTTGACCGATCTCGGTGACTTCAACGTTGTTGACTGCATCCAAGAACACATCCAAGCCGCTGACAATTTGACCGAAGACGGAGTATCTGCCATCTAGTTCCTTGTTTCCGTCAGCACCAGTGTTGATCATGTATTGAGAATCTTGCTTACCGGCACCACGGTTCCACATAGCCAATCTACCTGGTCTGTCGAACTTCAAATCAAAATTCTCCTCAGGCCAGTTAGCACCGTAGATAGAGAACGAAGTGATACCTGGCAGAATTTCACCACCCATGATGTACTCATTTGGCAAAGCTCTCGTAACTGTAGTACCACTGTATCTCAAGGTTTTAACGTTACCCTCAACCTTTGGGTCATCACCAGCCATGACGGCCTTGATACCACGACTTAAGTCAGCGAAGTTTCTGACAGCCTTTGGAGCAACGGTGCCGTATAGCTCAACGGAAACCTCAACTTCCTTCTGCACGTCACCACCAAGTGGATAGTACGCAAAGGTTAGCAGAGCACGGTTAGTGACAGGTGGGTTAGGGGGAAGAATCTTCTTCCTGTCAACGTTCTTGGAAGTGCGGACAGGAGCAGCTTGAACTGCAAGAAGCAGATTCAAGAAAATAGACACAAGAGCAAACAATTGCATGTTTTCTTTCCTTTTGTTCTTGTTTCTAGTTGTGGGTTCTCTAGTTTACTATCTCCTTTGAAAATAGCACAATCACAACGTTAGCTTGAGTTAAAAACCGTCACTGAGAGGTATGTAAGTTGATACTGGGATTCTCGGCGAATTATTTCCTAGACCACAGTTTGCGTCGGTACTCAATTGTTGTTCGATATGAGGTAAGTCTCTGTCTTTCTTTCTCGTACAAGGATTTATACGAAACAGGAAGTGAAGCTTACTTGCAATAAAAACCGTCGATGGCAGTGATAAGTACTTATATTGAGATATAAAACTGTATTATATAAACACAACGCTGAACCCTGAATAGATAAAGAGCAAGTGACTTATGCAGTTGTATTATCAGCCTTTATTTATTATTTTTTTGCAGACCCACATTGAACACGTCGAAACTTTCAGGAATTGAAACAACATGAATTACCAGGCAGACTCGCAGTAAATCACTCCCAGGGCAAGTCCTGGGTACTAAACATGATAGAAAGAGCAGCAAAGTGGCCCAAAAATGTCCCCCGTTCAAACAGGGCCCTTGATTACCAGCGGGCACCTTGTGGCACCGTTCGTGAAAGTCCTTCCTGGGCTTAGTATCTCTGGGGGAGGGGAGCGAGGAACATTCAGTGCGCCACGAGCTGGCGATCACTAGAACACTGCCCAACAGTTGCCGCATGCACGGAAAGCACCCAGGTGAGCTCTGTTTTTGCCCTTCTGGTTGCTAAGGATGCAGCGAAGGACGTCCCCCTCTTCATTATTCTGGCAGTTCCTACAAATTTTTTTTCTCTTCACTACTTTGAGGAGGCGATTTTTCTTTTTAATGCAGGAAGCAGCCAGAGGCCACGTAAACACATGTGTCTTGTTCAGTATATTTCTGCATGTCTTGCAGATACAGCTTTCCTGTTATTATATAATGAGATCTAAGGCTACTATTTGCAAGCAGCGAGCACAGCTGACAAACACCTTGAGTCTTCCTCAGTTATGACTGTGCAGCTCTGGTCAGCAGATAGTTACTCTTGCTTGTAAAATTAATAATAGATATACACAAATTTGCAAGCCTATATTGAATTAGCAAGAAGCACAGTAAATTGAAAAAATAAAAGGAAGGAATAGAGTTGGTTTCAGGTTTAGCCTACTTGAAACGTTAGCCGCAACTGCCAGCATGTAATGCGACGTTCTATCTTGTAGGAATATTATCATACATCTACCTCCCACGAACGAGTTACAACAAAAGAAAACGTAGTCATCAATTATTGGTGCAACTCAAACTAATCAAGAGTCACCGATGATGGACTCTTTATGCAATCAAAGACATTAAGCTATGCGTTCGTCATGAGATTTCCATCTCACCTCTAGCATCTGAAGGGAAATATCAATCATAAGTTTCACTGATCGTGGTCTCTATACTTATCACCATAATCAGTACATATTCCTAACCAGTTTCTACCAATGCATGTTCTATCTGTCTGAGTAACTGTGTTAGATGTGGATGATGACTTGGATGTAATGGTTGAGGAGCTTTGGAGGTCGGATGCAGATGACGAAGCTCTCCTGTTTCTTCTGCCATTAACAAACTTCCAATTGTAGCAGTCAATGCAAGTTGGTGCCCTTTGGCACCTCGCCGGCCTATCATACTCTAGAATAACTTCGTCAATAACACGATGGATCCTGTGGTTGAGTAGATTTACTCTCCAACCTTTATCATTCACGACATCATACATACAGTACTGACCCGAGTGGCAGGCGGTTTCCATCGCATATCCTCCAATTGAGCAGGAAGAACTTGCGCCGTTGCAAGTTCCCATGAAAATTGGATCTGCGTTGTGCCCGAAATGCCAAATTGCCTCCTGGTAATCTGGAAGTCCAGGAGGGAAAGGCAAATGCAATCTTTTCGCAGGCAGTAATTCACCTGGGGCCTCAAAGGTAACTGCAGGGATTCCGTAAGTTCTACCCAACAACGCTGCAAGCGCGCCTCCCAATGAGTGACCAGTCAACCATATTGTGGCATTAGGATAGATAGCCACCACCTGCCTATACAGCTTAAGTGTGGCGGCGTAGTACCTGTCCTTTCTCTTCAGCTCAGCTTCAAGACAGTTTTCGTTGCATGTGTATGATTTCATGTAGCAGTCACAAACCGTAGTCCACAGGTAACTTACCCTTGCACAGCAACATGAAAAGAGCAAATTGTCATTGATTTTATCGTTTGTAATGGTATCTTCCTCCCCGGAGCCAAACAGCCCTTGTGAACTTGTTCCCTTAATAGCAATGACCACCACGTTGTTTCTCTTGTTCGTGAAAATATGGCCCCTTAGACCGTCCCGGTCCCAGCCAAACTTCTCCTCTCCGGTATGATCCCACGCTGACGACAAGTTCCTCCAGTCGCCCTTATAAGGAAGGCGCACGTAGGCGTTAGATGACATCAGAGCCAGCGAAAGAACTGTGTTTCGGTTGTGAATATCAGGCGCTTTGACGCCGGCCTCCTCCCACTCCAAATCTATCTGTTGCGCCATCACGGGGTTCTCCAGTGCGAAGTCTATGTACCTCTCCACGCTATCCGGCTCTCTGTCCACCAGTCTCTGTACTGTCATTTCCACAGCCCGTAGGTCGTATTTATGGCTGAATGGTCTCGCCCCTACCTCCGACCACACTCGCTCTATCCCGTCTTCTCGATCCGAAGAGACGGCCATGTATTCCTGGAAAAACGCGTCTGCTTCCAGTCGCATACCCTCATCCACACGTAGCAGCTCCTTGCCAGGTGCATCGCTCAACGCACCCGCGCGGTCCCCCGCACCCATCCATATGTACTGCAGCTCAAAGTCTTCCAGCGAAGGCATCTCCGTTCCGCGATCACCTAACAAATCCGCGTGCCACACATACCACAGCACAGGCACCACCAGCAGCGCCAAACTCTTCATTTGCAGTCAGTCTGTAACCGCTAAGTGTATAAGCTGAAGTGTGCGGAAAAAACGTGACTCAACAAATATACTCTATTGTAACTCTATTCCGTGGTTGTATTCGAGGTGGGAGATATTAATCCCTTGCCCACTTCTAACCGCACTTATAACACACCAACTCCCCTTCCCTCGAGAGCAGCCCTGGCACTTTCCAGATCTCATCGCTTGTTTGCTATCCATCTCATCTATCAATTCCCTTTATTAGCATTAACGGGCACACACACACACACAGACAGAGAGACACCGGCCAAACCCAATACACAGGTCATGTGAATTATTATACCACACGAAAACCAGTCCCCCATTCGAGTCCCACCAGGAGCACTATTACGGGCACGTGTAGTACCGTACAAACATATGTAGCTGGTCCGCAGTTCGAGTCCTCTCGGGAGTAACAAAAGTGGAAGGACAGCACTCGCTATGGCCCACCCCGCACCACCGTCGACGAGCCCCCCACCACTCACAACACTCCGCAGTAGGCGAGTTCCACAGAGGCTCTGCTTCGATGCCTACTCCCCCCCAGCGTGCTGGAATAGCAGCTTCTCAGTTCGCGTGCACTTGGGTTTGGTTGCTGGCCCTGGGCTCTCGAGGAGTGCGTATTGGGCTTGCTTGCCTATATCAGGACACGTTCTCTGTCTGCAGCATGCAAGACGTAGGTCAGACTCGAGAGAGGAGTTGAAATACTCGAGGAATTCGCAATTGGCCTTTTTATTCGTGTGGATACTGTACAGAGAAAATGAAAGTGCAGACGTCGACCTACGATATCGGGTACCCAGTGTACGGTGCACGGTTCCTGCGGAAAGACATCCTGCTCGTGGCCGGCGGCGGCGGCGCCGCCGTCCCCGACGTTCCCAACAAGTTGACTGCCCTCAGGATCAACTTCGATAAGAAAAAGGTACTGAAGCGGTACAGGGAGATCACGCTGGATTCCCAGGACGACTCGCCTTCCAACCTGGACGTGGCGCGGGACGTGATCCTGATGGGGTGCAACGAAGGCGCGCAGAGGATCGGTAGCACAGGCCAGAACCACCATCTGCGGAAGTTCGTGTTCCGGGAGGAGCACCTGAAGTTCATGGGCGCGGTCGACTTCGACGGCTCCGCGGACCCCCAGGAGTACACGAAGCTGATCTGCATCTCGCGCGACAGCACCATCGCGGCGATAGCGTCCTCGCGCGCGCCCACCGTCATCCGCATCATCGACCCGCAGGACATGACCGAGAAGTACGAGATAGAGGTCGGCAGAGAGGTGCGCGACCTGCACTTCTCCCCAGACGGGAAGGTGATGGCGTACGTGACCCCGTCCTCGCTCGAAATAGTCTCCGTCATCACCGGTCGGTTCATATACAGAAAGACAGACTTCAGTCCCAGCTGGTACCTGTCACGTGTGAGGTTCATCAACGACAATGCGCTGGTCCTGGCGACCTCGATGAGCGGGAAGAGCAGCATAAGTCTGACCACGTTCTCGCTCACCAACGACAAGGTCGCCATACAGCGCTCCAAGCAGATATTCAAAAAGTACAAGAGCATCACAGCATTCGAGGTCAACCACGACGGCTCAGTGCTCGCTCTCGCTACTGATGACCACTCCGTGGCTTTGTTGAAATCCACAAACTTCTCGGTCCTCAAACTGATTAACCAGATTCACAGCGACTCCATTACCAGACTAGCATTCTCGCCAGCAAGTGAATACGTCGTATCGGTGTCCACAGACTGTAACATAAGAATCTACAAGCTGCCTTCGAATCTCGGGAAAAGTGGAGGATTCTTCTCCACACTGTTCAGATTCATAAGAAACCTGATACTACTGGCATTAGTGGTCGGGTGTTCTTACCTGTTCTACATCAACGATTTCCATACGTCAGTATACCACTTTGTTCAGCAAAAGATAGAGGAAAGGAAACTTGCTCAACCAGCTGTTGTTTCACACGAAATTGATCAATCCAGATCCACCACCATCATAGGCGACATAGTTAGTGTTGTTACTCAAACAGAAGACCCACTGACAGATTATATAGATGACGAAGATGAGCTTGATGACTCTAATGATACAGAGGACTACTACAATGAGATAAACCATGAACAGGATGCTTATCACGACGATGAATATGGTGATAAGCCTTCTACAATAGAAGAGCCTTACTACACATCTGTTGAGACTTCAATTACCAGTGCTATTAATGAGATCATCTCATCTGTGGAATTCCAGGAAGACATTAAACCGGAAAACACAAAAGTACTTGAGAGAATGGAGGATATTGATACCGCTAAAGAATTGGATGAAGAAACAAATGAATCATTCGTTTCTGAAACAAAAAATGACAACACCGCAATAATTTCGGATGATATTCCTAGCCTTGAAAATAAACCCCAGGAATTTGACGAAAATTCGATTGTGCCAGAAGGAAATGTCAGTTCTATGGTCGATGAAAATATAATTCCTACCAGCGAAAAAATGCTACCATCAGAGCAATCTCATCCGAATAAAGCGGTGCTGGAAGAAGAAACGGCCAAAGTTTCGTCCCAGAAAGATTCTGACATTCCTGTACAGAGTCTCTCAATTATGAATTCAGAAAGTGTCGACACTAATGAGGGGACGGAAAACCCTTCAAAATTGCAAAAACAACAGGAATCTACTATTTCATCCTCACTCGAACCGGTATTAGAAAATAAAGTATCATCACAGGGGGTACCATCCGAGGAATCAGTTGAGGAACCAACTTCTGTTCCTGTTGTCGGCCAAGTTAAGCGGACTTTTAATAATGCGCCTGTACATTCTGGACCTGAAGAAGAGCCAACATCAGCAGTTCCTGAACCTGTTTCTGACAACCAAAATGCAAACTTACAAGATGAAGATCAGACAATTGAAGATAAACTCAAGGAAGAATCTAAACTTGAAAAGGGAACTGAATCCAGAGAACCCATCAACAACACCAGAAAACAAGAACAAGCGACTGAAATTCCACTTGAAAATAGTAAAACGGTTTCTTCTCACATTGATAATGTCTCTTCTGTTGCTTCTATTGAATCGGTCTCGAAGAGTTTAATAGCACAACCTGATTCAGTTACTAATACCGTTGGTAACCATCAATCACAAATACCAGATTCGAAAACTCTACTTGAGGAGGTCACAGCAGCAGAACAAGAATTTGATGAAGTATTGGCTGAAAAGAATTTATCCTTTGTTGAAAACCCAGAGTCTTTAGAAGATACAGAAGAACCTTTCAGTAGTACGGGTGAACGTATGCCCCGTATTGTCGAAGAAATGTTCGAGAAAATGAACGATAAAGACGATGAAAAATCGAAGATTGATACAGTAATCTTACCTAACAATAAGCATCAACAGGTAATTAGTGAAAAGTTACAGTCAAGCTCTATTACCGAATCATTGATCTCCGAAACAGACACTTTTGTGTCTAGTGTCATCCTCTCTACACGTAGTGCTGATCCAGAAACCTCTAATGTCCACAAGATACAAGAAAGTGAAACACCAAAAACCCAATATATTTCCGAAGCAATTACTCCATCTCAGGGACGCACACCAGAGGTAAAAGTACAGGTTCCACAAGATGGCATAGAGAATGCTCAACATAATGTAGCCGAACAGATCCAAAAAGATAATGGAAGAGAAATGCGCCAAGATGATGCTGAGGAAGTTACCTCTGGGCAAACTGGACAAGGGCAAGTAGATGAAATTGAAGAGGCTCACCAAGCCGTTACTGATGTGACAGAGCAAATCGGAGTGAAACAAGCACAGCTAAATGATAAGAAACCAGGTCAATCTGATGCTCAAGAAACGGATCAAACAGTTGCTGGTGAAGCACAAAAACTAGATGTTGCACAAGAACAACAAATAATTGTTAGCGAAACTCAAGGGGCAGCCACCGAAGGCGTCCATTCTGCGGTTGCTGAAGTGGCTCAGCAAGCAGAAATTGTACAGCCAAAGCAACCTAATCCTGTTGAGGAGAACCATCCAGAACCTGAACAAACAGCTGAAACCAAGGTTTAAACACACCATCCAATGTGTATGAATAGCTAATTTACCTTAGGTCTGGTAGTTTTTGGTATTGCTTGAATGAAGAGAATGTATTAAATACACAAAGAAAACCTCGTACAGAAGGTGTGTGCCTTAGTGTAAATCAGTTTTCTTGATGTGCTACGAGGTTTCACTGGATCCTACTTAGAAAAATTACGTCATTCTAAATGCATGTGCATATCCAATATTGAGGAACTGTTACAACTTCTTCTTAAGAGAACATTTGTTAAACAAATTTATTTACTTGTATAATAATATTTACTATAAATATATGTATCATACATTTATTGTAACTGAGTCAATTGTTCATCCATTCTACGATTTTTTTTAAAAACCCTCTTGAATTCGGTATAAAATGACCACCTTTGTGTGACAGGAAGGTCCGTGTTTGCGTATCACACGAATTGAACAGGGACTGCACTCTCTCAGGTTCTGTAATTGTATCTAGCTCCCCTTGAACGTGTAATGATTTTATTTTAATAATGTGCTTGTCATACTGTTGTTGATATTTGGCAGGCCGAAATCTAAAACCACTGAACACCATTAAAAATTCTAACGGTGGCTGTTGTATTTCTGTCAGCTCCAATAATCCATTTATATCAGTAGCCAGATAGCCAGCAACACCAGCACCTTGAGAAAATCCCACGATTCCATGAAAGGGCCCATGTTGTAGTATATATTCACGCAAAAAAAGCAGTGTAGATTCTGGAATGGTATATCCACCGCCTTGTTCATCGTTTTGCAACCAGGCGATGACCCCATCATTAGAAGGTTTCATACCACCAGAAATCTCATCTAGTAAACCAGTAGGTAGATCAGCAGGCGGATATCTATTGGGCGCAGTTGGGTAGTATAACTCATAACCTAATTTCTCCAATTCTTGCTTGAAACCTTTGGTCTTTGACTCAAAGTATTCGCCAGATTGAGCCAATCCATGCAACATTAACACTTTTTTCGTCATTTTTTCCTTAAAAAAAGCTCTATACCGAGATTATCAGTGCAATTCAGACTGAAATACAATCTATTTCTGTATTTATCTTCTAGATCGGTATGTTTTGCATGTTATCATCAATTTCGATCAATAGCTGACTTAACCACATTTTTTTAGTTTTGGCTTTTTTTGGCAGTAAAACTTAAGTGCCCTGCTAAGGCTGAAAAAATTGAAAAATTAGCAAAAATTTGATCCCATCACACATTCTTAAGACCGCCTCTGGGCTACTTTTGTCTTTACCAGGTGATCTGAGGGCCTTGTTTTCATACATATTACTGCTAGTGATCTTCGTATTGCATCTGTACTCGTTACGCCCACTGGCACTAGTATTTCTTATATTCCTTTTATTTTTATTCCAGGAAATACTGAAGGAGTAGGTCAGGTTATTTTTTTCTCCCAGCCTCATAATCAATACCCAAAATAGGACAATATCATTACTTTCTACTTCTAATAGTTATTGAGTATTTTTACCCTCGATATTTTTGATTCTAACACAGAATAATTCAAGCTCGTTTTCCATTTGCATATTTTCAAAGCTACTAAATCAATACCGAAGCTAATATAATAGAGGCTATCATTTTAAACATCAACATTACATCACAAAATCAATTTACAATGTTTGAATGCTCACATCTGAACTCAATATTCGAGAACGCCAAATCTAAGGAAAGTTTACTAAAAGGTTATAGTATTGCAAGCTATGTGCTGAGTCATACACCTTTGAAGGAGAAGATAAAATCAGCCCAGAGATGTCACACATGTGGGGAGATTAGCCACGGTTCAAACTTTCTGTGTCTTCAATGTGGTTTCAGTGGCTGCTGGACCAGCTCACACTTTCTTGACCACAGTCGACAATACAGACACATTTTTGGTATTAATTCTACTAGTCAACGCCTGTTCTGTTTTGAGTGCATGGACTACATTGTCGGCCTAGATTACATGCAAAATCCAACTATTGCTAAGAACTGGAACCAAATTGAAACGACAACCAATGTACCAAATTTTGATCAGATTGATGGCATGGCTGGATTAGTCAACATGGGTTCTACCTGCTATATGAGTAGTATAATCCAGTGCATAATTCATAATCCCTACATGATGAAGTATTTCATGGGGCAACAGCATTCTAATATTTGTCCGATAAATTCAGCTAGTGATTGTACCTCCTGTGCTATCTCTTCCATTGTTACTGATTTTTATGGAAGCGGTATATCTATGCATAGTGCTGAAAAGCAACAACTAGTGAACAACAAACACGGTGGGTTTATTACATTACTCACATGTGCATGGAAAGTTAATGAAAACCTAGCAGGATACACACAGCAGGATGCTCACGAATATTGGCAATTTATCCTAAATCATATGCACCAAGACTATAAGCTGGGAAATAAATTGTCATCAACAAAAGAGGACAGTCATATCTGTGGTTGTGTTGTCCACACTTCATTTCAAGGCTCTCTAAAAAGCTCCATTGTGTGTCCTGAATGTGCCAATGACTCTAAGACAAGAACCGATCCATTTATAGATTTGTCATTAGGAATTAAAAATAAGACAACGCTTGAAGAATGCTTGGAGGGGTTTCATAAAAAAGAACAATTACACGATTATGATTTTTTTTGTGATAACTGTCAAACTCAACAAAATCCAATCAAACAACTGACAATTAACTATCTACCACCCGTTTTAGTTCTGCAACTAAAAAGGTTTGAACATTTGATGAATGGCACCAATCAGAAACTAAATGACTATATTAAGTTTCCAAAATTATTGGATATGAAAACATATTTACACGATAACGAACAAACAACCACTGGCCCCTCAATCATATACGAACTAATAGGCATAATATCTCATTCGGGAACTGTTAATGAAGGTCATTATGTGGCATTTTGTAAGATACCGAATGGAGAGTGGTTTAAATTCAATGACTCCATGGTTACAAAAATCCTAGAAAAGGATGTTTTGAAGGAACAAGCATATCTATTATTCTATATTGTGAAGCATATTAGTTAGCATGATTATTTTTTCTAAATAATTCGAATAAAAGTAATCACATAAGCATTTAAATTATTTACGTTTCTTTGCCAAGAGGCTTCCTAGTATATCGGTTTTCGGAGTTCTGGTTGACTTCGTAGTACTGGAACTACCCTTGCCTCTACTTTTTTGCTGATTATTGGGGTTTCTCGTCCTTGCAGTATTGGCCTTTTTCTTCAAGTGATTTCTTTTTACCGTGTCTTCATCAGAACTAATAGCAATAAAATCATCATCTATCTCACCGTCATCAGAATCATCAGACGAATGCGCATTTTCATGAGTCCCGATATAATCCATGTCTTCGTCATCTGATATAATTATGGATTTACTAACGTTTGCAGTTTTCTTCCTTGTTGGCCTCTTATTTGAAGAAATATTATCAAGATCATCCAAATTATCAAGTACGAATTGTGCTGCTTCATCCTTATTCACTCCAAGAGAATTGGATTCTGCTGTATTGGCCCTTTTTACAGACTTTATTAACTTTTTTATTTCATTTGGATCATCGCTATGAATGAAATCTTTATTATTATACAAGATATCCACCTCATGTGTAATCTCATGTTCGATAAAATCTTTCAATGCTAATTTTTCATCTTTTTCTACAAAGTTTTTCATAGCTTCATTCATACCAATTTCAGGTAGCAACGACAAATTCATTGTTTTCAGTAGCTCACCAATCAAATCGTCAACCTGAATTTCTGACATTCCTTCAATAGAGCCATCGGAGTTAAATTTATCACCAAAAGATTGAGATTTCGTTCTCTTGTTAATAGTTGTTGCTTGTTTCCGTGATTTAAAGAACTGTATTATATTATTTGAATTTGCAACACGCCCCACAAACCTATTACTAAACCTTCTTGGATTTTCAACTTGATATGTCATTTTAGTTTCATCATTGTCTTGTGCGCTGTAGTCTACTTTCAATCTTATCAGTGGTTTAGGAAGTTCCCCCAAGGACTCAATATCTTCATTTGATAAATTGGGATACAACTTGTTTCGTGTCTCTTCATTAGCTTCCTCTATCATCTGCTCAACCTCCTGTACTAAATATTTGCTAATAGCATTTTTGTCATGGGGTCTAAGTGTATTTACATCCTTCAAGGAAATAGTCTTCATTTTGAATGTTCTAACAGTATCTAGAGAAAGGGGTACCAATTTAGGTTTAGAATCATGTCGTATCTCTAAAATAAAAACGTGTTTTTCCTTACTTTCTGCCTCAGATAATGATGTCGCAACAGATGACCCCGGTTGTAAAACATCAAAATCTTTGGCCGAATTATGCACCAAATTTGGTATACATTCGTGCTCATGCCCCCATATTACTAAATCTAGGAAATTTGGCAGGAACTGCTCTGGTAAGAAAGCCGTATTTGTGTGACCGGTATGGTTTTGATGTACACAGAGGATGTTATACCATTCATTTTCGTTAACCGTCGGTACTTCAAAAGAAACACCCCCATCCTTAAAAGTCCGGAAAAGACGCTCATCACGTACCGAAGCCAAACCATATAACGCCAACTTCGTTCTCCCTTTTTGGAACAGTAGTGGAACTAAATTTATTTTATCTGCTTGAAGAACTTTACCAAAATGATTAACCAGCCCTGTGGCATGAAGAATATCCATTGGACATAATAATGTATCACCAGTAGCATCGTCGTGATTCCCAGAAATGGCAAACATTGGTATTGATATGTTGAAATTTGGATCCTCGTAATTGACATCTGTGAATTCATTGTACGTGAACACTTTCGAAGGATCACTCAGTAATTCAAGTTCGCAGGGTTTGTCACCCATACATCTTAGTCTCAGAGCCCGCAAAACTTGATAAAGTGATTTTTTGGATGGCTTATTGACATGAAAAAGGTCTCCTGATTGTAATACCATATCGACATTGTTACTTTCAGCCAACATCATGATCTCATGAAACGTTTTCCAGGAATCATCGCCAGTGATGGGATCATTTTCATTATAACCGACATGATTGTCAGTAGTTATTAGAATACGAATGGTATCCTCATCTGGCAGCTGCATAATTAGCTTTTGGTTGGAATATCTGATCGACTTGTTCTGCTATATACATTCTTTAAAGGCATATAATCTTGAAGATTTCGGAATTCGAAAAATTTTAAATATTGAAATAATGAATAGCACTGGAGTTGTGGCGTTCCTATCCAAGGCTAGTTCATCAAATAAAAACAAAGATGAATTTCGCTCATTGCGTCAATTGACTATTTCTATTTACATGGTCTGTATAAATGTATGTACAACAACATCCTACTGGTTTTCTATAGTTTCCTTTATCTGCAACTGTCTAGAGTGTTTATCGAAGTAGTTAGCAAGTTCTTGGAAGTTATATCCTGTAGGGTCCAATTCTAGTTCCTTCTTATCCTTGTAGGTGATCTTTACCAGCGGTGTTTTGTTGCTCTCATTATTCAGCAGTTCATTAGTGATTTGTGTGGTTAATGCTCTCTGAGCTGGTGGGATTGAGGAAAGTAGTAATCTTACTGCGCCAGCTATAGTGAACGTATCATACTCAAATGAGAATGGGAATCAATTTTTATTCCTATTATCAGTTTAGTAAATATGCAGTTAGTATTTTGCTCTCGAATCATGCTTGATTGTGTTGAACCTAAAATATCTAGCGAAGAACAACATACCTTCTTTGCCGAATGGATTGAACCTCACAGCTACTTTACTAAAGTATTTTGTAATCATGTCGTTTGCTATTTATGGTTTGTTTGTGCTTAAAGAGGTGTAACTTGAACTCTACTTATTTACGCAGTTGTACCTCCCATAGCTCTCTTTTTAGTGCTTCGCACAACTTATAAAAACTAGCGGTGTAAATAATACGTATCGGACAAGTAATAAAAGTTCATTTTAAAGAACGAAAGAATAAAACTTGGGATGATTGAAGTTTCAGAGCACACTTTGCTTACGTGAATATCCTTTTTACATAATTATACACTCAAGTCTCCCTGAAGATGTGCGAGGCAGATGCTTGATGAGTAGGGAAAATCAAGGTGTCTGCAATTACAACATTTGGGTTCCTTGACGTCGCGTATATAATGAAATCAGCAATATCTTCGGCATACAATGGTGTAGTACCTTTGTAAACGTTGTCAGCAAGTTGCTTGTCGCCTTTATAACGAATTATCGAGAATTCTGTTTCCACCATCCCTGGGGCTACTTCGATGACTCTTATATTTGTATCAATGAGCTCCTTTCTGAGAGACTCGGTGAAGGCTCTTACAGCATGCTTTGTTGCACAATAGATTGCACCTGTTGGATACGCATCTCTACCTGCAATTGATCCCAAGTTTACAATGTCGCCGCTATTCTTCTTCTTCATGATAGGCAAAACCATCTGAGTCACATTGATTAAACCAGTTACATTAGTATCAAACATTCCACTTATGTCTTCAGCCTCTATTGAACCAACCTTATCAGAGCCTAGAGCCTTCCCAGCGTTGTTAATTAGTATATCAATGGATTTAAACTCATCAGGTAATGTCTCCAGGAATTTTTTGATGTTGTCAAAATCTGTAACATCCAACTTACCAATATGAATACTTGAACCAGGAAATTTGGATAGTAGGTCCTCTTTCAATTGTTCAAGGTTACTAACCCTACGAGCTCCAAGGACGAGTTTTACCTTCCCATTTGAAGCCTCCAAATATTCTAACGCAGTGGCTTTACCAATACCTGCAGAAGCACCGGTAATAAATGCGATCTTACCATCCAAATTATTAGCTGCCTTTCTACCGTGTGACATTTCTTTTCTGGTCCTCTCTCCATTTGTATCTTTACTTGGCAAATAATTGTTCAACCTATCCCTAATTGCAAAATGCTCTTATATTCAGATTCCAATCAATAACAGCAAACGAATTCTATCATGTGGTATTCTAAGTCCAAAGTACTATTTATATTGTAAACAAGAATAAATACACCTTTAGTAAATGCAATGAATACTGAATACAAAATCCAGCTCCAATTTATAATAATCAAACTATTCATCTCCTTCAGCACCAAATAACATCATCATATCTAAATCATTTTGATCCAATACTTGATTAGTATTTTGTTGCGGTACATCAGTACCTTGGGCTGATTGTTTCGACTCAGCATCTTCCTCCTCCTCATTGTCCTCATTTTCATCTTCATCTTCGTCTTCATCATCTTCGTCATCATCTTCATCGTCCTCGTCATCTTCATCGTCCTCGTCATCCTCGTCATCTTCTCCCCTAGGCTGCTCGTTAGCATTCGAGGTTTCACTGCCTCCAATAGTCTCTCCTGTTTGTTGCAATTGCTTTTTCTTCAGTTCTACCTCTTTCTCTAGTTTTTTAATGCTCTCAATGAATCTAGACTTTAATAATGGATTTGTTGCTTTTTCTAACTTATCCTTTGTATGTTCCAGTGTGCTGACTAGTTCATTCAGTTCATCTTCCAATAACTCTGTGTGCTGCCTCTTCTCATCAATATTACTGTCTTTGCGCTGACTGGAACCATCCTCCTCCTCCTCTTCCTCCTCCTCATCATCGTCATCATCATCGTCGTCCTCATCATCCTCACCGTTATCCTGATCCACTTCATCCCCGTCTTCCTCATCATCAGCTTCTCCAAACAATCCAGCGCTGGTATCAGTAGGCTTTGTAGTCTCTGAGTCATCTTCTTCGCTCTGAAATGCTTCATCAAGATCCAGATCTTCATCTTCGTCGGGATTGACTGTAGAAGTAGATGCCGCACTGTGAATTGTACTAACAGATGGTTGGTTTTGGGATGAATTCTCAAAAACAGGTCTATTATTAACGGTAGCCTTCTCTGGTGCATCAACAGGCGCAATTAGATCAAATTTGACTTCTTCAGCCTCAGCATCGTCTTTCAATAGCATGTCTACAACCTTCTCGGCATAATCGAATTCATCAGGGTTGATTGTTCTCCGAAATCTCCTATTTCGTACATTATATAATGGTGGAGTTACCCCATGTCTGTAATGATATTTCTTTAACGCAAGCTGCTCCATGTTTTTTGCCTCAGACTCAGAATGCAAATTAATATTGTTAGAATCTTTAAATAGCTTGACTTTTAGTTCATCTATGTCATCCTTAAATTCACTGTAATGCTTTCCTATCAGGTCCTCAGTATCCGGTGCCTCCATGGTAAATAATTCCTCCTCGCTGTTGATAGGTTTTACACAAACTAGCATTTGTGTCACATCGAATGTCTTGAAAAGGTTCTTTCTATCCACACTCTTATTAGCCTCAATAATGGTGGGCAGATCAACCAGTATAGCTCCGTAAGATACGTTATTTAGCTTTAGTATTGCGTGCCTCTCTCCTTTCCACTTAATGCTAATCCCCGAGTAGTCACCGGACTCAATTGAGTTTTTGATGAAATCGACCTGTACATCAGGAAGAACACGCAGTATCACACCAGATTCAATGAGCGGGTCATCTTCTAGATCCGAAGCCTCCGAGTCGTATCCCTCACCAGGTATACGAATGGGTTTTAACCGCAACCGGGGCGCTCGGTGGGCCTTCTCCTTCTTATTCCCAAGTTTCAACTTCACTACACTACCAGATTTCTTTATAGGCGACAATTCTTCCACTTTCTTCTTTAAATTGATCTTCAGCTTGTTCTTTCCTTCATCCTTCTTTGCCGTCAAGCGTATCTTTTTTAGTTTAGGCTCATCCTGTGTATTACCATCACCGCCTGACCGAGGTTCCTTCGGCTTCCGTATCTTGATCACAGCCATCTAGCAACAGTTGAAAATAGCTACAAACGTCCAGACACACTGTTCTACCTTCTATGAACCGGTAAACTATAACAAATGAGACAATATTAGCCAGTTTCATTCTTCTTCTGTCCCTCTCATATGATGTTGATTTTTTCCTTACAGCATTCAATGCTCTGTGTGAAAAAAAAATTATAGAATGTGTAAGTTAAAGGACTTTGCGATGAGCTTTGCACAATCATTTTCTTTTTGTTCTATTTTGCAGTCGACTTGGGAAGTAACAGAGAGTATTCTTTGAAATATTTCAATTGGTAAGCTACATATCAGCGAGTGTTGTAATATTGCTATGTCTCTGGCTATTCCTGGTCGTGCAGAGCTGGCACAGATCAAGTCCTGGTACGGGTTCAGGTACCTGCTAAATCCAGATGTGCATACTCAGATATACGACAAGCTCCGCATTGGCAGCCGATTTGGAAGTGACTTGCGTGTCTTGGACCTTTACCCTGGTCCTGCTGTGCATAGCGCTGTATTTTATAACAATTTTCGGCCTTTACAGTTTGCGATGATGGAGAACAGGAAGTATTTCGTGCGGCATTTAGAACAGTTCTATAGTAGTTCGCCGTTGCAACTAATCCAGCAGGATCCATTCAAATGGGAATCATACACAAATATTACAGATGAACAGCGGTTGTTTGTGCCGGAAAGGGTATCGTACGAGTCCTTGAACAACAAGTTCTACATTATGGGAAACCTCACGGAGAAAAAACACGAAGGATTGTTGATGCAATGGCTCGCCTGCATAGGCAACCGTAATTGGCTGTTTAGATTCGGGCGCACTAGCATGCTGCTATGGATGCCCACTACAGCTGCGGTGAAACTTCTTGCCGATGCTGGAGATAAAACCAGGCATAAATGCTCTCTGGTACGTGAGGCGTTTACAGATGCGCGTCTGGTTGCTATATCCGATTCCAAGGACTTGTCCAAATTCAACGCTACAACTCTTGACAAATTTGAGACGGTCATTATGTCCGAGCAGGATTTAAGCACACAAGGTAATCACGGTATAGCGGCTGTGGAATTCACACCGAAGGTACACAGTATCGACCTTGATAATTGGGAGTACGTTACCAAACATCTGATGGTACTACACAAGACACCGCTTGTGGATGCACTCGACTCACTGGGCCATGGTGCTAAGGACTACTTTGTTGAAAATATTAGCCCAGAGAAAAAATATCTCCTCAAAGCATACCCTCACGATTTTACTAACGAGGACTTTATTTACCTTACTGGCCTATTCTACCTGTGGCCTTTCAAACCAAATATCTACCTAGATTTTTTTGACCATTTACAAGATGAGTCTAGAGAGTGAACATGTTTGAAGCCACATGTAATGAAAATTCTGTTCAATTGAAACTTTACGGGGTTTCGGAACTTGTCCCATTAATAGCATTCAGAATAGCAAAAATAGTAAAAGATTTTTATAAAGGAGGGGGATCTGTATTGTTTTTGTACACTGTAAATAACGAATTGCATATTCATTTCATTGATAACTCGATATATTGAATGACTCACCTGACCCCAACGTTCAGTATTATATAGTCATTGAATATTAATTTTATAAGGCACAACCATGGTATAATTGTAACTCTTGTAAAAGTCTGAGTGCATGCTAGTATCAAACCAACGCAGCATTACATCCCCGTACGCACACCATGCGCAATTTGCAAGAGGGTTCTTTTAATAATAGGAATGCCAGACCAAGAGAATCATTCTCCTCTTCAAGGAGCAACGCAACTTCTGCTACACTGACTTCATCTTTGATTATTGATCAAAACAACACAGAGCCATATGCAGGTGCAACATTTGAAGCCGTACCCAGTTCAATTGTATCTTTCCATAGACCACACTCATTTCAATCAAGTCACCTACTGTCGAACTCCTTGAACTCACAGGAATTGGAGAGACATCGAAGGTATGGGGTTGAAACGCAACCGCTGTTCAGTTCTCCTCCTGAAAGGTCAAGAAGTTCATCAAACAATAGAAATTTCAATTTCTTTAGTGAAGAGCAGATAAATGAGGCTGAAGGTACCTCAACTCTAGAGCACACCGATTATGATATAGAATGGGATTCTGCTCCCGCATACGAGCAAGAAGTGAGGAGTGGATCATGTGTGGGCTCTAGAAGATCATCGTTCCGCGACATTTCTAGAAGGTCTTCACTTTCTTCTTCCCCTTACGGGTCTTTACAACGAGGAAGATCTCAATCAAAAAGCAAAACTTCTCGTTATGAACCTGTTTATCAGTCTTCTACTCACTCATCGTCTAGCCTCTCAAGATATTCAGTGAGGGAGAGAATACCTCTTGAAATAGAAAATCAAGATGATACCATTTTGAATGAGCGATCTTCCCAAGATTCAGATGACAGTTATCATTCAGGTGCTAGTCAAGATGCTGGACACGAAGGTAGCATTAATGGTCACGAAGACTCAGCTAAAAAATCACAAATTCACTATGAGTTTCTGAAACCAGAATATCATGATAGGTTTTACAGTGACTTTTCAGCCGATAGACATATCCAGAGATTTTACATCAGCGAAGAGGATATAGTGATAGTATTAGCTGGTTACCGCTCATCAAAAATAAAAGAAATTTTCTACAGCATAGCATGTATTCTTACTTTCGGAGTACTATTTTTACTGGCTAAGTGGATTCCATCCATAAAAGTAAAAATGGTAGGTGTGAAAGTCCCTCTAGCCAAAGCCAACTGGATTGTGATAGAAAATGAGCATGGTGAATTCACTACAGAAGAAGTTCAAAGAGAATGGTATAACAGACCCCTGAGCACTATTTTACCCCTAGAAAATAAAGAAGCTGAGGAAAATGTTGAAGATTTGTTCCAAAGACATCACCACACTAGTGAAAGCAATCCAAACATTCCAATTTTGATATCATTTCAATATCGATACATTAAATTCATTTACTCACCGATGGATGATATATTTAAAACTAACAATAACTGGGTTGATATAGATTGGTTAGATATTGAAAGCACCTCCAAAGGCCTTTCAGCCGGTGTACAAGAAGATAGAATTTTGGCTTTTGATAAAAATCAGATCAACTTGAAAATGAAGACAACTTCACAAATATTATTTAATGAAGTTTTACACCCATTTTACATTTTCCAAATCTTGTCAATTATTTTATGGAGCTTAGACGAATATTACTATTATGCAGGTTGTATTTTCTTGATTTCTATCATGTCCATAGTGGACACTTTACTGGAGACAAAAAGAATATCAAAAACCCTTGCTGAAATGAGTTATTTCAATTGTGAAGTTCGTGTTCTAAGGGAAGGATTTTGGTCCAGCATCACCTCCTCAGAGCTGGTTCCTGGTGACGTGTATGAAATTTCTGATCCTGCTCTTCGCACTCTTCCTTGCGACTCAATATTACTTTCTGGTGATTGTATTGTCAATGAGTCAATGTTAACTGGGGAATCTGTGCCGGTTTCGAAATTTCCCGCAACTGAAGAAACACTACTTCATCTTTTTGATGATTTTCAAAGCACTCAAATCTCTACCTTTGTTTCAAAATCATTTTTATTCAATGGTACCACTTTGATTAGGGCAAAGGTACCTATTGGAGGAACAGCTGCACTGGCCATGGTGGTGAGAACAGGATTTTCTACAACTAAGGGTTCCTTGATTCGCTCTATGGTTTTCCCTAAGCCTTCTGGCTTCAAATTTTATCGTGATTCTTTTCGTTATATTGGATTTATGGCTGTTATAGCAATATTTGGATTCTCTATCAGCTGTATCAATTTTATCAAGTTAGGTTTGGATAGAAGGACTATGATATTGAGGGCACTGGATATTATAACTATCGTGGTCCCTCCAGCACTTCCAGCAACTCTCACGATAGGAACTAGCTTTTCTTTAAATAGATTAAAAGAAAAAGGAATTTTTTGCATCGCACCTACTAGAGTCAACATTGGGGGTAAAGTTGATTTAATGTGTTTTGATAAAACAGGAACACTTACTGAGGACGGTTTAGATGTCTTAGGTGTCCGTTTGGCAAATCCAATTACTAGGGGTAAATCATCATTTGGAGAATTGGTTACTGACATACATAACGTTTTCCCAAAATTTTCTTTGAATGATTGTAGCTCACCATTAGATGTTAAATCAAAGAATTTCCTAATATCTTTATTGACATGCCATTCTTTACGTGTTGTGGATGGCGAACTTCTTGGTGACCCGTTGGACTTTAAAATGTTTCAATTTACTGGATGGTCATATGAAGAAGATTTTCAAGATCAGCAATTCCATTCACTTTATGAAGAAAGGCATGAAGGTGAGAATTTCCCAGAAAATGTTGATATTATACCAGCCATTGTTCACCCTAATGAAAATGATATTAAAAATAAGTTTGTGCAAAATGATCCGAATAATATTTTAGGCATACTTAGAAGTTTTGAATTTGTATCTGAGCTAAGAAGAATGAGTGTTATTGTGAAACCAAATAATGAAAACGTGTACTGGGCTTATACCAAAGGTGCACCAGAAGTTATAGTTGATCTTTGCAATCCCTCTACAATCCCCAATGATTATGACGAAATTTTAAACTCATATACGCATACCGGTTATAGAGTGATAGCTTGTGCTGGTAAGACACTGCCAAAAAAGACATGGTTATATTCACAAAGGGTGCACCGTGAAGAAGTAGAGTCTAATCTGGAATTTTTGGGATTCATTATCTTTCAAAATAAGTTAAAATCGTCAACTACTCAAACATTAAAAGAAATACAAAATGCTAATATCAGAACAGTAATGTGTACCGGTGATAATGTCTTGACAGCTATTTCTGTTGGTAAAGAATGCAACTTAATTGATGATGATAGGGTTTATATTCCGACCGTTTCATATAGTGATATGACAACCCAACCCGTAATTCACTGGAATGATGTAAGCAATCCGGAGCTTATGTTGGATACATTCACTTTGCAAACACTTGATGGTTTTGAAGGAAAATACTCACTAGCCATAACTGGTGAGGCTTTCAGAAGCATCTTTAGCCATGAAACTGATTATTCTGACGAGTACATAAATGAAATTCTGTTGAAGGGAAATATTTTTGCAAGGATGTCACCAGATGAGAAGCATGAACTAGTGGAACAGTTACAAAAGATTGATTATACTGTTGGTTTTTGTGGTGATGGTGCTAATGACTGTGGTGCCCTGAAAGCGGCCGACATAGGAATATCGTTATCTGAAGCGGAGGCTTCAGTCGCTGCTCCTTTCACATCAAAAATTTTTGACATTAGCTGTGTTTTAGATGTCATAAAGGAAGGTAGAGCATCTTTGGTTACTTCTTTTGCCTGTTTTCAATATATGAGTTTATATTCTGCGATTCAATTTGTCACGATCACTATATTATACAGCCGTGGCTCTAATTTGGGAGACTTTCAGTTTTTGTACATTGATTTATTCCTTATTGTTCCTATTGCAGTAACAATGTCTTGGTCAAAACCTTTTGATAAACTTTCTAAAAAGAGACCATCAGCGAATTTAATATCACCAAAAATTCTAGTACCGTTAGTTTTAAACATCTTCATCCTATTTTTGTTCCAAGTTTTACCTTGGTTGTGGATTCAAGGAAGGACATGGTACATAAAACCAGTGGTTGGAGGTGATGATGCTGTTCAGTCTTCTGATAATACAGTTCTATTTTTCATTTCAAATTTCCAATATATTCTCACATCAATCGTTTTGTCTATCGGCCCTCCCTATAGGGAACCAATATGGTCAAATAAGCCTTATGTGAACGACATTGCATTGTCTGTCTTAGTGAGCATACTTTTGATGTTTTTGAATCCGGAAAGTAACCTTGGGGAGCTATTACAGTTAACCTCAGTGCCTAAAATGTTTATGTTCTTTATTATTGTTTGGTCTCTATTGAATTATTATGCTTTAATGTATCTCCCCCCAATAGTCAAGAACTCATTCAGAAAAAAGGTCAGTAGTAAAAGATACAAGAACATCTTACGTGGATTAGTAGAAGGATATATAGCATGAGCTGTAACTTCAGTATGTACATTCAGTATTTAAAAGTATTCCAGAAATGAACTATCATGTCAATAAATCCTATAACACATTCCGTTATGATTTCCAGCATCATGGAATAAGAATAAATTTCGTGAAATCTGGAAGTGCAATATTTGTTTTGAATTATTTCGATGCATTCCTCATTGAAAGGAAACAATTCCATACCACACCAACACAGCTGCTAAAGGGTACTTGGTAATGCTTTGGGACTATCAAAAAGTTGATAAACTGCATAAGAGGCCAAACCATGTAGTTGCATCCCAATGTTGTCACATATAGCCTTCGAATCTTCAAGCTGAAAGTCAACTTATCACCTTTTTCTATCACGTAATTGGAATACATGAAAAAAAAGTAGAGTGATACAGGTGAGTAAAGTAGCTGATCAGTTAGCACTCGCTCAAGAACCTGTATCACAGTAGGATCTTCGGTGTAAAATGCATTTAAGATTTTGTACCACGGAACTTGGAATATGGAAATAAAAAGGGCCCAGCCCATAAAACCAAACCATCTTCTAAATTGAAATCTTACTATTCGTTCAGATTCCATTATCACCATATCGTCATCATTATTTTCGTATTCACCATAGTCATTGAACACAGACAAGCTATTTTCAATGTCTGAATCTGGCATCAATCCCTCGTCAATTACCTCCAAATCAACTCCGGGCAATGGAACAGAGTTTATCGGGACAAGATTTTGGACCGTTTCATCTATAATTTTGGGAACAGGATCCATCTCCCTATTAAAATAGCAAGATATTGACTGAGCAAGGATATCTGATAAACCAAACAATAAACAATTGGATATTTGGGATGCGAAGAGGGAATTGCGCTTATATAGACTATTGTAATGCTTGGAATAGTACCTCCACAATAAGTTCAACCAATTTAATAGCAGGGCCCAGTGCATCAGACTAATGTGCATAAGATTAGCAGTAAATACTCTTCGAAATCGTTCCCTTTGCTCATGGTACAAACCCATACCCGGGAGAACATCAGCTCCTGAAAGTTCAATTGCCATGATATATTTGCTGATGAGAATTAACCTAGTTTACTACAGCTATAAGGATGTTTCCCCCTCTCTTTTGTTGTCTCTTTTGATCTGACTAATGTCTATCTTTAATCTCCATTGCAACTTCTGTTACAGACTAACGTACGCTATTACATGATCTACTAGATATGGATTTTGGCTATTTTGAAGAGCAGCCTTGGTAACTATAAAATATGTTGCCTTTATCAATTACTTAATACAAACAGTAAAATTAAAATGAGTTGCATCTCAATTTTCAAAATATTGATTCATATCGGATTATGCTAAGCTCAAACGGTGAAACCAATTAGGCTCAAACAGCACTATATCCACCACGACCAGAGGATGTTTCTCTACTGCCCAACACTTTATTGGCAACTTCTTTTATAAAGGTAGGCAATGAAGTCACAAATTCAGTACCTCTTTCTGTGAATTCAGCACGGAAGTCTTGGAAGGAGCCCCCTCTTGTATTTAGGTATGATATAACCACAAGATAAATTAGGGTAAATAGTAGTGCCCAAAGGAAAAGCCACGTGAACCAAGAAGTTGTTGAAGTATTAGGTCTTTGTGGTTTTTTCTTCTGGTCTTTATCATCATTACCGTTGTTGTTGTTATCATTGTTGTTCTTCCCATCACGTTCACAACCAGATGGTCCAGTGAAGACCAAATCTAGCGCCTGTGGCCTCCAGATTGAGTCAAGAAGTTCGTCATTCTTCAAGTTGTTGTCACACTGAAACTCCACCACTGCATCCAAATAGTTGTTCCCCCATTTTACATTTGAGAACTTGAAAGCAACACCAACCTGTTCTGTTAACTCGATGATTTGATACTTAGCACTCTTATGTATGTCAATTATCTGAGTTAAAATATCCTTACCATCTACTTTGACCCTAGTTAATCCACACACTAGGTCATCACTACTACACTCAGAGGGTCTGTCATTCTTCCCGGACTCTTCACATGGGTTAACATACCATGCGTTGTGTGTCTTAGATGGTGGTGTGTCCAAATCTTCTTCAATCAGCAATTCTGTATCACTAATCTTGTAGTTACTCAACACATTATGGTTCTTACAGTTAATGGCAAACGCAGATGAGGTGAACAACCCCACTATTAATCCTGCAATTTTCATGGCCTTCCAACTTTAACTGCTCTTTACAAAAAATTAGAAACAAAGAAGAATGTATCGCAACTGAGTAATGGATCCGGAATTCACAGTTATTTGAATGTATACACTTGTCAGTTTCCAAGTTAATTTCAATTATCCTTACTTAATTCGATATCGTAACCATCTGAACAGCAAAACTCACTTTTTATCTTGATACAGTAAAGGGTTCAAGTAGGCCAGATTCGAAATGACGAGCCCAACATGTGATGTCACAAGGTGTGTGAACTGGATGGATAAATCAGTGACAATATCAGTCTAGTGTAGTATTGATAATATGATGGGTCCTTGATGAGAGCAATATGACATAATTGCGAATGCAGATCGTATGTAAATTGGAAACAGACCGTTTCAGAAACATTATATTTATCCATGACTTTTAGTATTATTACAATATCAAACAGTATATAGTACATTTACACAGTATTAAATTTTTGTGTATCATAGGAGCCCTAATATGGAAGAGGCAACAATGCCGAATCTTCGAGAGCGTATAAGCAAGTATGCAAAACAATTCAAAAAATGGAAAAATCAATTGGGAATAAATAATATAACAGCTGGGAAGAAAAGAGAGCTAGTGTGGTATTCGCTCAAGAGTTTTGTGACCTTTCACGCGGACCAATACCGGTAATATTGTGGTGCCTCAATAGACACAGGCTTAACTTCTTTAGGTTCTGAGACTGTGGTTGTTGACTTCGATACCTCAGTTGGGATAGCAAAGGATGGAGTTAATGGATTTGCAATTTGTTCTCTTAAAGACTCAAGCTGCTTCTTGAGTTCTTCTTTATCATCGATATCATCAATTATTTTACTAGTGATGTCTGCAAACGCTTTTGCGTTCTTTGCTGCTTGCAACCTTTGCATCAATAAGCTTTCCTGTTGTTTTTCCAAAAGTTTCTTTTCTAAGTCAAAAGTCTTCTCCATTTTATTCAGCAATTCCATTTTTGTTTCCAATTTTTGCAGTTGTACCTGCACCAATTCATGGGACAATGCATGCAAGTGTTTTTCTTCGTTATTTGCGTAAACTCCAGAACGGACACCCAGGGAAGCAAGAGCTACTTCTGAACCTTCCTTTGCATCATTTTTGGTGTTTATCAAATTTTCTTCATGTACATCTTCAATTTTTTGAATAGCTCTGTTTGTCATATGTTTGACAATTTGGGGATCGACTAAACCAACTAAAAATGCTATAGTCGATAGTACAGGATTTTCACTCTTAGAAAATGGTAAATGAGGTGCATATTTGATAGGGCCAAGATCCTTATTCCCCTCACCTCTATATAAGAATTTATCTTCAATTGGAAGTTGAAGGAATTTCAAAACACATTGTTCTGGTGTTTTTGTACCAATCTCAGAAGCGATTCTGTACCAATCAACACCATGCTTTTGTATACCGTCCAATAATTTTTGAATATCTTCTGACTTCCAGCCATCATCTAATGATTCCAAAATTTTGGGTCTCTTCACCCTATGTTCCTCTTGAAATATAGCTTCTGCACTTCTTTTCAAGTTATTCTCGTTGTTATTAGTATCCCTTAGTGGAATTTGGTCTTTTGAGTCATTCTGCGTTTTTCCTGTTACAGGATCTTCCTTCTTTACCTCGGAAGTACCTCCACTAGTTTTCAGGTTTGATGAATTTTCTACTTTAGCTTCTAGGAATTTTCTTTTCTCTTCTTTCAAATAGCGATATAATGCACTTTCAGAATCGTTGACGTCTACCATTTTTTTCAATTTGGCCATATCTGGAAGTTGGACAGATGGTTTGTAGCTTTCAAAGGGAAATAGTCCACGAGGTGCATCGTGTCTTGCAGCATAATCACCGGTGAATGGTGGTTCAACATTTTTTGGTAGCACCTTTGCATCGACTTGATAATTGATCAGACCCCATTTTGTTAAAAATTTGTGAATTCTAAAAAGTGCTGCTGCATCACCTGAAATATTCCTGCGCGCTGCTGTTACAGTGAAATACTCATTTGGATTCAATCTGTATACATTTACCATAAAATTTCTGTATTTGACATAAACTTCAGGTGTCTTCGATGCGATACGATTTGTAAAGAACTCCGGTAAGGATTTTTTTTCAATTTCATGTATTTTTCTTAAATCAAACCATTTAGAATAGCTTGGAATAATGATTTCATGAGTTTGTGCAAATGAATAAGCTGAGTTTTCTTCTTTATTTTCATTTTCACTTTCAGAAGAGTCGGAAGAACTAGACTCCATTCCATCACTATCTTCTTCCCTATTATTATTGTCATCATCGCGAATATTTGAGAGAGAAACTTTTTCTTCTTCCTCTATAGTACCCGAAAAAGTGTCCTTATCCTTTGCAGGCACATTAGACTTATCTATTATGTTACTAGAGATATCATCGATATCCATTGGGGAGGCTTCAGTTATGACATCAGTTTCATGTGATGTACCTTGTTTATCCACTTCCATATCATTGTTCACATCTTCTATTTCATTGGACTTGTTTCCATTACCATCAGCTTCGTTTGCGTTCTCTTTACCTTCTGTTTTTTGCCCATTTGGGTCAGTTTCTGCCTCTAGATTTGCGGAGCTCTCCTTCGATTTCACAGTATCCTCTGCACTTTCATTGGAAGATTCATTTCCGGTTTCACCATTGTCGCCAAATAAATCCTTATCACTATCGTCTTCTTCATCTTTGGTGCTATTCGAGTTAGATTGCTCCGAGACTTTGAAGATTTCTGAGTTATCGTTGTCGGGTTTATCATTTACTTCATTACTCTGGCCAAACTGGTTGAAATTTTCCTTTGGGTATTCTCTCTCAGGTCCAATATCATCTACATCAGCTTGAGGAGTAGGTTCATTAACTCTTTCTGATTCCGGTTCATTATGAATCACCGCAGTCTCGTCGACATCCATGGCATCAATCTCAGGTTTTGGTGCAGTTTCGGTATTTTCAGTTTCGACATTAGTGCTGCCCACTTTATCATCTTTTGGATTCGACATTTCCGTGTCGTGAACAACAAGCTTGCTCGATTCATCAACAGCTTTCTCGTGTTTGATATCCGATGATTGGGAGTATTCTGAGTTTCCAATATCACTGTTCCCCAAGGGTATCTCATTTGACGTGTGTGCAGTTATATTTTGTTGGTTACTTTCTTGCTCCTTAGCTTCTACCTCTGTTGTTTCAGGTTGCAACGAATTTATCTGCTCATTTGGGTCGAAGTTTCCAGTGTCAGGCTCGACTGTCCTAGACTCATTTTGCGGCACTCGGCTTTGTTCTGGCTCTAGAGATTCATTAGCCACCTCCTGTGTTTCAAGGATATCCTCTCCACCATCTTGTTTTTCAGGTGAATTCTCTGTGGTATTTGATGATTCAGAAGGTTTACCTGCTACAGTACTAGCATCGTTCGTCTGTTCTGGCTCCAAACGATTTTCGGTTGCACCTTCCGGTAGCGTCATGAAGTCCGGTGTATTCTCCTGTTTCTCCTCAGGTTCACCTGCCACTGATCCGTCCTCTCGTACTTCCCCATCGGCCGATACTCCTTCCTTTGTGTTGTCTCCTCTTGGGGTTCCCGATACATCATCCCCAGCTCTAGCCTCGCCGTTTGTTTCTGAGTCCTCTGAAGTCTCCTCTGCTTGAGACTGCTCTGTCGCGTCCTGTTCAACACCACCGTTATGTTCATCCACTCCTGGCACGTATACTGAGGAATCTATCAGCTGGTTCTGACCCTCTGGCTGCCCTCCTTCGTCCGGCTCCACAGAAGATGGTTTGCTGTCCAGACCCAGCGACTCCGGGTTGTTCCCTTCCTCATCGCCGCTTCCTTCCTCCTCATCAACACACCCGTCTTCCTCCTCCGCGCTTCCTTCATCCTCCTCCGCGCTTCCTTCATCCTCCTCCGCGGCCCCGCCCGCATCTCCGCTTCCTTGCAGCGGCAGCGGCAGCGGTGGAGCTGCGGCCGCTCCCTCTCCGCCAAAGCCCAAATCCGGCTGCCCGGCCCCGTCGCGACCCTGCATCTGCAGAAACGGCACGTCCAGCATCATGCCCGCCCCCTGCACCTCTCCACCACGACCGCCCCGCACCTCCCCGGGCGCCAGCTCAATCTCCATATCGTTGCCCATCAGCTCATCCTCCATGGGCGATCCAAACAAGTCCACATCCTCGTTGAAATCCATCCTTCCTTTTTTCACGTCTTCACACAATATCTGACGTGGCCGACTCGTTGTGTGGTGTACAGACTACAGTCCAGCTAAACATGAACAATCTGCGTTCCCCTCAAGAAGGATCTTCAAATTCCTAACAGACCTTGTTTATTGCATGGCAGTTCCGCAATTCTACCAGAACGCCCAGGATCCTTGGCCCTCTCTCTCTCTCCAGCACACGCACACACACACACACACACAAACAGCCCTTCCGCTCTCTGCTCTGCCTGTCCCCCAACCAGTAACCCGGCTAAACAGTATATCGTGTGCTACGTGCACACACGTGGTGATAGTGCCCTACGTACATCCTCGTGACATTCGTGTTGCATTACAGATGAGAAACCTTGAAATGCCGCCCCGGGCAGGAACTGAACTGCTGACCTTACCACGTGAAAATTTCTTTTTTTTTCTTTTCGGTGCCGGCGGGGGGGGGATGGGTGCGCCCGACGGGACTCGAACGGTGGTGTGCTCTGGTGGGGGGGGCATCTCTGGTCCTTTGCTCCTGCGCCGGTTTCTGTGTCACAAGAAAATTTGCAGCTGGCCTTAACGCAGTGGTGGGGGGGGGGGGGACCAGGTGGTGGGAAGGGCCCCAGCATTTTGGGCTGAAAGTGACCTTTCTCGCTCTTTATAAGGCCAAACCCGGCTGCAGGACACATAAAAGGAATCTGGGTGTTGCCGGGAATTGAATTGGAGGCTGCACGGGAAGCGGTTTGCACTTGCAGCGGGAAAGTAGCTTTATATCTTCGGGAGGAAACGTGAGGTTGCAGGAACGGATGGAGCAGGATTACCAGGTCAATGCCGGGTTTAAGATCGGGCACCCGCCGCAGCCGCAGCCGGGGGCTATGGCGCCGGCGTCGCTGCGGATGATGGGGAGGGGCGGGCCCGGTGCGAATGCGGGCGGTGGAACACATGGAAGTGCGAACACGAGTGGCAATACAGGTGGAAACGCTAGTGCAAACGCGAATGCAAACGCAAATGCGGGACTTATGGAGGCGGCGCAGATTGACTATAAGAACGTGCCGCAAGGGAATGTGAGTGCGAGTGCGAAGGGCGGGCAGATGAAGCAGTTTCACCGGAAGGCGCTGGGGGACTGGGACTTCGTGGAGACGGTGGGTGCTGGGTCGATGGGGAAGGTGAAGCTGGCGAAGCACAAGTACACGAGCGAGGTGTGTGCGATTAAGATAGTGAACCGTGCGACGAAGGCGTTCCTGCACAAGGAGCAGTCGATGCCGCCGCCGAAGAGCGACCAGGAGATCATGGAGAGGCAGAAGAAGCTGGAGAAGGAGATATCGCGGGACAAACGGGCCATCAGGGAGGCGTCCCTGGGGCAGATCTTCTACCACCCACACATATGCAGGCTGTTCGAGATGTGCACGATGTCGAACCACTTCTACATGCTGTTTGAGTACGTGGCGGGCGGGCAGCTGCTGGACTACATTATCCAGCACGGGTCGCTCCGCGAGCACCATGCCAGGAAGTTCGCCAGAGGTATCGCCAGCGCTCTGCAGTACCTGCATATGAACAACATTGTGCACAGAGACTTGAAGATAGAGAACATCATGATATCCAACAGCGGTGAGATCAAAATCATCGACTTTGGGCTGTCGAATGTCTATGACACACGCAAGCAGCTGCATACATTCTGTGGGTCTCTGTATTTCGCAGCACCTGAACTGCTAAAGGCACACCCATACATCGGTCCAGAGGTCGATGTGTGGTCGTTTGGTGTGGTGTTGTATGTCCTGGTGTGTGGCAAAGTTCCGTTTGATGACGAAAATTCAAGCGTGCTGCATGAAAAGATCAAACGTGGGAAAGTCGAATACCCGCAGCATCTGTCTATTGAGGTTATGTCGTTATTATCTAAGATGCTGGTGGTTGAGCCTATGAAAAGAGCCTCTTTGAAACAAGTTATAGAGCATCCTTGGATGATGAGAGGTTACGAATCAGCAGCACCATCTTACGTTCCTCACAGAATTCCATTGACCCCCGAAATGATAGAACTCAAGGTTCTCAAGGAAATGTTCAGACTGGAGTTTATAGAAGATATCGATGAAACTAGAAGGCTTCTGACCACAATAATATCGGACCCATCATACCTCGAGTTATCAACAGAATACTGGTCAAGATTGCAATCTATGACAGGTCCATCAAGCCATGGACAGACTCATTTTGAAATTAAAGGGGTGTCTATAAATTTCCACTTGGATAAATCTTCGAATGGGGTCGTTTTCGAAGATCCAACAAGAGCTTATCACCCCCTTCTTTCCATTTACTACCTAGTTTCTGAAATGCTACAAAGGAAAATGATGAAATTACAGAAGAGACAGATGATAATGCAACAGCAAAAGCAGCAACAACAAATACAACTGCAAACTCAGGAGCAATTGTCACAACAAACTCAACAGCAGCAGCAGCAATTAAAACTTCAACAGCAAAACCAAGTTACGGGATCAAGTCAGTTTGCACAGTCAACCAAAATAGCACAAAATGCTCAAGATGTTAACAAAGAGCAAGCACAACTAGACAGACCTTCGAATCCTGAGTCAGAAAGGAAATCAACATCAGATCGTTCGGACTACATTTCTGGAACACCGAGATTAATAGCCGGAAACACAGGTTCAGTTGCTAACAAGTCTTCTTCTAGGCAGTTTACACCTCAGCAACTAGCTCAAGGATCACCTGCTAAAGATATAAAAACTGCTACACCTTTACATATTATGGTTCCGCCAAAACTTACAATGCCTGAACAGGCTCACACTTCTCCAACAACAAGGAAGAGTTCAGATATTCATGATGACCTCAACACTGTCTTATCACCAACACTACTATCAAAAGAATATGAGCAAAGACCAAGTGGAAGTACTTCGACTGAATCGCCAGAGAAAAGAAAATTGACAGGACTGTTTAGGAAAATCTCCCAGAAGCGTCAACCTCAGTCTCCACAACTATCTCAGCAACCACAAATGTCTCAGCAGTCACAACTATCACAACAACCACAAATCCAGATACATCTTTCTCCTAATACATCTGCAACTAAAAGAAGTCAAAAAACACATACACGTACTGTTTCAGAGTATGTCCCAGGACCTTCAGCTCAACCAGGTTATGCCATTGACTTCAATGTTCCTAATACAACCAACAACAATAACAGTGGCAATTATAACAACAGTGGGGGTTCTTACACGAAGAACTCGGGTTTCAGATCTGTGTCGACTAAAGTTGCAAATACAGAAAATCTACCAGCACTTCCAGTTAATGCAAATTCCCTTGTTGAACAACAATTATCAAAAGAAATGAACAAACTATCTGTTGATACAGGCAAAGCAAATATCACCACAACCGATCCTGATTATGATGAGAATAAGCCGTTGCCACCATTGTTGGTTATGAAAGGAAGAAAGCTACATCCTAGTGCAAGAGCTAAATCTGTTGGGCATACAAGAAGAGAATCACTTAAATTTACCAGACCACCGGTCCCTGCAAATGCTAATGGGGTTGATATTGAGGACTCTGGATTCTTGGAAAATAGTGATGATAATAGATCCGATCTAAATGGTAGTAAATCACCATTGGGTAATAGGGCAGCTAACTCGAGTGTATTTACAACTATTCAAAGACAAGAGATTGAGCAAGAACTCACAGATGAACAAATCTTGGAACAAGCTGCACACGCACCACCCGGCACAATGCCATCTATTGATTATCCAAGGTCTCTATTCTTGAAGGGTTTTTTCTCCGTGCAAACCACGTCATCTAAACCCCTACCCATCGTTCGATATAATATTATCCATGTTTTGAAGGAAATGAATATTGATTTTAAAGAAGTGAAAGGTGGATTTATATGTACACATCGTGGTTATCTGAACATTTTAGACTCTAACAAGAACGAACCAATTTTTACCGGCCCTGATGATAGTACTGAAAATCTAAATCACTCTTTGACAATAAACACCGAATCTTCGAGTCAATCATCTCAAAATCATTTACAATTGCCAACGCCTATTGAGAATCAGGCCCTAACTTATAGAAGTATACGGAGCGGATCGAGACACAATTCAATAAGAAGACAGGGCTCCATGAAGAATTCACCGATGATACCAGCAACGCCGGTTTCGGCAAATGAACATCATCGTAATATTTCTGAGGTTATGTCACCAATGGCACCAAGTACAGCCGCAATTGAGAATACTACAACAGATGAGGCATCTACTACTTCTCTTGAAAACGTGCAAAACATTGACGATATATTGACAACCTCGAGAGTCCAGAACATGAATAGACCGGATCTAGATTTAGAACAACAAGACTTAGCAATGGTGTCTGGTGATAAGAACAAAGTTAAATTTGAAATTCACATTGTCAAGGTTCGTATCGTTGGCCTTGCAGGTGTTCATTTCAAGAAGGTATCAGGTAATACCTGGCTATATAAAGAATTAGCATCCCACATCTTAAAGGAGCTCAATCTTTGATCATTGAACTCAAGGTTTTCTCTTCCAAATCAAATCATGCTTATTTTGAGAGATTATCAATTTACTGATTATAAAATTTCATCACGATTGGAAAATTTTCAGTTTCAATATATGAATGAACGTGATAGATCTAATGGCTAATCTGAAACTTTTAGGTGTAACATACACCCATAATATCTGATAGTATCAATTATATACTCAAGTATATGTAAATATATATATTCCTTTTCTAATATTTTTTGTTCTTGGTGATAGTGAAAGATTATCATATGATAACAACATTTATAATGAACAAATAACAAGATATAAAATAAACAAAAACAAGATATATAATAAACAAAATGACAAAAGAAAAAGAACATGCAGTTGGAAAGAAAAAAGATGTAATGCATTGTTCACAAAATTATGTTACCAGTCTTGGGTAAACATGATAACTTCGTGGTACGAGAAAAAACAATAGGGATATAGGTAATAGAGTTGTCTCTTCAAAGAATTTTGGATCTACCATATTACTGGGAAGTTGTCAGTTGCCAATTAATAATTCAAAATTAACGTCAGACTTTCGATTATCATAGCATCATTGTAGAGGTACTGTTCCCACCAATTAATAAATCGATTTCATTAAGCAGTGTGAAGTCGAGGTTGTATTCCAGCTTGAGATCCGTACCATTTGACAAAGTACCTAAAAAGTCTAGCGGTTCAGTGCCTGATGTTTCATTATCGAGTTCAACAAATTTATGCCCAATATCATAATTAAGTGATGGTGATTTCAAAAAGTTTATGAACTGTTGATAATGGTTCATACCGATTTTGCCTGTTTTCATACACTGTAATGATATAATAACACAGTAAACCATATAAAGATTCACTGTTTGAAAATTAGAGAAGCATTTCTCCCATTTGCGCAATAGTATCGAGAGCTCGTCGATATGTTCAGCTACCAAATCTCTGCTTAACTGAAGCTCTTCCAAAAATGGCTTATTGTATGACATCAACACTAGATAGTAATGAAACCATATATAAGCCCTTGACGGGTTGAATTCCTTTAATTTTGTTATACTAGCGCGAGTCCAACTGAGTTCCTTGGATAGTTCCTTTCTCCAATTATACATTTCTAAATTAAACTTAGATATGTGTTCTCTTCGTTGCATTGGAAATCCACTTTGTCCAAAAATTTTGGGAGCAAAGACTTCCGTGATTCTACAAACAACTATCAGGTTCTTGAGAGGTTTTGCCATAGATAGCGTACAATTGGGATCAAAAATAAAATCTTCAATTCCAGATTCGATTTCAGGAAGCTCATCTGTTTCTGGTACGGTTGAGTTTGACAATTTCAATATAGTAGTTCTTCCAAACAATAATGCGATCAAATGATCTGCAATATAGCATCCCCAATAAACTCTGCTACGAACTTCCACATCAAGTCCAGATAAATCGTCCTCATAAACATGACTCCAAGCTTCAGGATTAAGGTGGAGACCAATTTCGTGAGATATTCTGAACGCCAAGCCAGAAAGATACCAAGCCATTGGATTATCCCCGCATCCGATGTCAAAAAAGGCCAAACACAACAAAGTCTGGATAATGGCAAGTTTGGCGGAAGAAGTTGCTTCCTCATTTTGATTTCCATCTAGCTGGAAGATTTTCATCAAAACCATATTCTTGGAGCGTTCATAATAAGACCGTGCTTTTGAAGAGAGTGCCGTATCCTTTGGTGCAATCTGTGCACCCAATGCAAAAATTGCGTACACCAATTCTTTTGAACAATAGTAGCTCTTTGTATTGAAGTCACCGAAGAACGCATTTAAAAATGTTTCTCTATGGATAAACATAAAATGACCTGGGTATAACCATTTGAAAAACAATGACAATCCCTCTAAGATTGTTTGATCATTCCTTAGCTCCATTATGTCATGTTGAGAGCTGGAACCAACTAAAATAGGTCTAGGTCTATGAAAAGAAAGAGAATTTGTGGGATAAATCCCAATATTGCTGCTCACTTTTGTTGGAATATCGCTTTGCAAATCTGATGATTCCTCGTCATCATCCCCAAGGAGGTCACCCCCATCTCCTAATTTGCTATCGACACCTTTCCTTAGAAGACGGATGGTATTTTCCAATTCCGCAACTCTAGTTTCCAATGTCTTGACGTAGCTAGCAGTCCCTCGATTCCTTCTGAGGTCCTTATCAACCATAACACACTCGATACCCTTCTCAACACAATTCTTGCATGGTACTACTTTGTCACATCGACGTCTTCGCTGTCTACAGCCCTCACATGCTAGCTTCTGGCCCATGATACACAGTGGTATCTTTGGTACAGGTGAGATGAAAGTGATTAATCACAGTGGATTTTAACGAAAGTTAGCTCATCTCCATCTCATACTTTTTTTTTTTTATGGGCATCGCCTTGGAAGTTTAACACAGGGTGCAGCTCAAAACTAGATTGTACGGATCATAGACCCAAATTATTTGTCTCATTCAAGTCTAACTATGGAAGCCCTTGTCCAATCTGTATCTCTCTTAATAATATTAGTATATTAAACACATTAGTTGCTTTGGCACATTGCATCATCGGGTAGAAAAGACAATTTAGGAAAGGATATAAAATGTATTGGGTTTATAAAATAGTATATATAATTGATTTCTTAATCTTTGTGAAAGTACAGTATTTGGTACTTTGTGGCTGTTACATGATGTTTCATCGGTGCAACGTTTACGTTAATTCGTTAGAAAGTTGATCAGCTTATTACTGAAGTATTCTGGGTTATCGAGGAAAAGATTGTGACCTGCATCGGGAACCTCGATGTATGACTCACTGGTGTTTTCACTGTTTGCAGCTCTAATATTCTTGAGTCTATCTATCATCAAGTATCCTGCATGGCTGTTCATCCAGTCACGATCACCGTAGAATAACGATACCTTGGGTACCTTCAAGTCTGCAATGGTGTCCATAATAGGGTCACGAGCCAGCAATCCCTGCGTAAATAAATGATTAAGTGCGTGCACATTCTGCTTAGCAAAAGGCCTCTTGCCAAGGAAAGACTCGAACAAGTACTCCTTGTACGCCTGGTTGGGTACCCTAGCGTAGCTGGAGTTGATGAAGCGCAGACACAACTTAGATCCGATAGGTCCCATCCACCTCAGCACGTTGAACTGGTTCTCAAACAGAAATTTGGGTGCTTCCCACTTCCTCCAGTACAAATTTGAGGAGGGATCGGACTCTTCGAGTTCGTACACCACGTTCTCCTTGAAAGTGTTGTTGATAGAGTGGATGTTCCTCTCCATACCGAGAGGCGACAACAGAGACAACCTCTCTACAGACTCTGGGTATTTCAATGCATATTTATACGACAGGTAACCGCCAAATGAGTGGCCGACTAGGTTGAACTTCTCGACATTGTTCTCCCGCCGCCACTGCTCGATCTTGTCGACATAGTAGTTCTCATACTGCTGCAGGAACTGCTTCTTCTCAAGATGCGTCTTGTTTTGCAGCTCCTCCTCCACTAGGCCGTCATCAGGCTCCGCAGCACGGCGCGCATGCGCCACCTGGAACCTGTTCTCCTCCAGCAGCTTGATCCGGGAAGAGTTCAGCACCAGCTTCACGCCCTCCTTCTTGTCCTTGATAACAAGCTCAGGCGCCTCACTCAGCCCGTTCGCAGGCAGGTCTATCGCATACAAATCCTGCACATCCCGCGACAGCCGCTCAAAACACCGGTGGTACGCCATCGACGACGCGCCATACCCATGCACAAGCAGCGTCGGCGTCCCCACCTTCCCAGCACCATTGTGGAAGTACCACTGGTTCACACCACACCCAAGCACCCGCTGCTCCCCTGCAACTTCAACACCAGCCATCACCTTGTGCTGCAAATCCCGCAGCCGGTCGCCACCGTACTCTTCCTTGCACCGCATCGTGAAGTAATCGGTCCACATCGCACCAAATTTCGCTTCTACCGTTTTAGCCGCATTGCCACGACTCACAGCACCATGAGCCAGCTGCAGCGTCTTATATATGCCAAGCAGCGGGGCCGAGCTCTTCGCCATCGCAGGCATACAGGACGTGGCGCATCGCAAAGCCTAAGCTGGGCTTTTTTTGGCTGTGCGCGAAGCCTAAAAAAGGAACAAAGGAGCCTTGTTGAGTTTTGTGGAGCTTATTTTGCAGCGGGGTGGCAGGGGTGGCAGAGAGCCAGGAATTGAAGTGCTGCGGGACAAAGCAAGTTCGGAACCCTGTATAGCGTGCGGTGGGATGGATTTGGAGTATGTGGACGTGGACGTGGTCGCGGCGGAGCCCGTGCTGGTGGAGGAAGACGCGGACGATGACGAGGAGATGGAGTACCGGATGCTAGCGGAGGCACAGGAGCAGTGGGAGCAGTCGCTGCAGCAGCTCAGCGAGGTGCTGAACTGGGTAGTGTTGCCGCTGCTGGGGAAGTTCCTCGGGCGGAAACTGGCATGGCGCCTATGGCGCCGCGCCATGAACGCATGGTGGCCGTGAAGGAGCAAGGTTATGCGAGGGGACGGGAGAGGCAGGAGAAGCCTGCCTTTCGGGACCGTGTCCCGCTCGCGATATGTATTTGTACGATGTAGCAGGACGAGCCATGAACCTCGCGATATAGAGACGCTGATGGTGGTTCTAGCCCATGTAGATAGGCGGCGCCAGGGTGGCCTGGACTGTTCGGCAAAGATGATATACAGCGTGACTATTTCGTTGATAATTATAATTGGTGTGACTCACAGTGTCACGTGAGTTTGAGTGGGCCAGAGTGTGAGAGATGTCAGCAGAGAGCAAGACAAGCCATCGCAAGATGCACACTGCGAACGGTGAAAAAGTTTTGTGAACTAGCCTGACCATTTTTCCTCCTGCTGCGGGGGCCTTTCCAGCTGCGGGACTCTGTTCCCTGCGTGTGTGAGTAATCCTGGCTGCGAAATTTTCTGTTGTGGGTGAGCATGAAGGGTTCACCATTCAGAGTTTGCTTCGGTAGAGCAAGCAGCGGAGGTGCATGATAGCGATAGCGGTGAAAAGAATTGGGCTTGCAAATGAGACTAGCGAATTTGCGGATTATAGTAGGGAAGTTGAGCTCTTGCGGTGAGGTAGAAGTAACCAGGTTTTCTAAAAGAAAATAAACGGGAAACAGATGAGTGTTCCGCTCGTCAAAGTGCCCATTCTGGGCAAGGAAACTATTCACGTTGGCTACAATGTGCACGAACATATTGTCGAGACGATCTACAAGGACTGTCGTTCTTCGACCTACGTCATAATCAATGATTCTAATGTCGCAAAGGTGCCATACTACGCGCAATTGGTCGACTCTTTCCAGCAGAAGTTGCCAGAGGGATCCAGAATCCTGCAGTACGTTGTGAAGCCCGGTGAGGCCAACAAAACCAGAGCCACAAAGGAGCAGATCGAGGATTACCTTTTGACTGAAGGTTGCACTCGTGACACTGTCATCGTGGCAGTGGGTGGTGGTATCATTGGGGACATGATCGGCTATGTTGCAGCCACATTTATGCGCGGTGTGCGTGTCGTCCAGGTTCCCACCTCTTTACTGGCTATGGTTGATTCTTCCATCGGTGGTAAGACCGCGGTGGACACTCCTTTGGGGAAAAACTTTATCGGTGCCTTCTGGCAACCACAGTTTGTCATGGTTGATATCAAGTGGTTGGAGAGTTTGCCTAAAAGGGAGTTCATTAATGGTATGGCTGAAGTGATCAAAACCGCTTGTATCTGGAATTCTGAAGAGTTCTTGAGGTTGGAAGATAATGCATTATCTTTCTTGGAAATTGTAAACAACGCAAAGTTGACAGAGAAGGACGGTTTCGTGCACTCAGTTTGCAATATAGAGTTGATTCTCGAGCACGTTTTCAAATTGGTTCTCGAAAGTATCAAGGTCAAAGCCGAAGTTGTCTCATCAGATGAACGTGAATCCAGTTTGAGAAACTTATTGAACTTCGGTCACACTATCGGACACGCTTATGAGGCCATTTTAACTCCACAGGCATTGCATGGTGAGTGTGTGTCTATAGGTATGATTAAGGAGGCTGAATTATCCCGTTACTGGGGTATCTTATCCCCCACTCAAGTTGCCAGGTTGTCTAAGATTCTAGTTGCCTACGGGTTACCAGTATCACCTGACGAGAAGTGGTTTAGAGAGCTCACTCTAAACAAGAAAACGCCTTTGGATACCTTGTTGAAAAAGATGAGTATCGACAAAAAGAATGATGGTGCAAAGAAGAAAGTTGTCATCCTTGAAACTATAGGTAAATGTTACGGCACTTCTGCACATGTTGTTACTGATGATGATTTGAGATTTGTGCTCACAGATGAAACTTTGGTTTACCCTTTTAGTAACATCCAGGTTGATCAACACAAGACCATCATACCGCCAGGTTCTAAATCTATCTCGAATAGAGCTCTGATTTTAGCCGCATTAGGTAAAGGTACTTGCAAAATTAAGAACTTATTGCATTCTGATGATACCAAGCACATGTTAACTGCTGTACAGCAACTAAAGGGTGCCAATATATCCTGGGAAGATAACGGTGAAACAGTTGTTGTTGAAGGTCAGGGTGGTTCCACCTTAGTCGCTTCTGGTGAAGAGTTATATCTTGGTAATGCAGGTACTGCATCCAGGTTTTTAACAACTGTAGCTGCCTTAGTGAAATCATCAACATCTTCTGATCATGTTATTTTGACTGGTAACGCGAGAATGCAACAGAGACCTATTGGTCCACTAGTCGATTCACTACGTAATAATGGTACCAAAATTGAATATGTGAAGACCGAAGGATGTTTGCCGATCAAAGTTTATACCGATTCTACTTTCAAAGGTGGTAGGATTGAATTAGCGGCTACTATTTCATCGCAATATGTGTCGTCAATTCTGATGTGTGCACCATATGCCGAAAGCCCAGTGACGTTATCCTTGGTTGGAGGCAAGCCCATTTCCAAACTTTACATTGATATGACTATAAAGATGATGGAAAAGTTCGGTATTATTGTTGAGACATCTACAACAGAGCCTTACACATATCACATTCCTAAAGGTAATTACGTGAATCCTTCTGAATATGTTATCGAAAGTGATGCCTCTAGTGCAACCTATCCATTGGCATTCGCAGCATTAACAGGTACTACAGTTACAGTACCAAATATTGGTTATGAGTCATTGCAAGGTGATGCAAAATTTGCAACCGATGTCTTGAAGCCAATGGGTTGTATTGTTGAGCAAACTGCAACATCAACAACTGTAACTGGGCCTCGTACTGGACATTTGAAACCACTAAAGCATGTTGATATGGAACCTATGACAGATGCCTTTTTGACTGCGTGTGTCGTAGCTGCAGTGGCTCATGATGACGAAAAAGGATCTAAAAATACCACTACAATAGAGGGCATTGCTAACCAACGTGTAAAGGAATGTAATAGAATTGAGGCGATGGGAACACAGCTAGCCAAATTTGGCGTGGAAACTAATGAATTACCTGATGGTATTCAGGTCCATGGACTCAACGATGTGTCTGACTTGAAACTTCCAAGCGACTCTAGTGGCCCAATAGGCGTTTGTACTTATGATGATCATCGTGTTGCTATGAGTTTTTCACTTCTGGCTGGGATGGTAAATTGTCAAAACTCGACTCAAGAGAATTCCCCGGTTCGTATCATGGAAAGACATTGTACTGGCAAAACATGGCCAGGTTGGTGGGATGTCCTTCACACCAATCTTGGTGCTAAGTTGGACGGTGTTGAGCCAATTAGTCGCAACAATAAGAAGGGGAAAAAGAGTATTGTAATCATTGGAATGAGAGCTGCTGGTAAGACAACTATCAGCAAGTGGTGTGCCAACGCATTGGGTTACAAACTAGTAGATTTGGATACTTTATTTGAAGAAAAGTATGGTAAGGGCATGATTAAGGACTTTGTTAGTGAGTATGGCTGGGAAAAGTTCCGAGCTGAGGAGACTAAAATTTTCAAAGAAATAATTGATAATTATGGTGATTCCGGATATGTCTTTTCATCAGGTGGTGGATTAGTTGAAAGCCCTGAGTCTAGGCGCGTTTTGAAATCATTTGCTAAAAACGGAGGCTATGTCCTACATCTGCATAGAGACATTGAAGAGACAATTATGTTTTTACAACGTGACCCAACTAGACCTGCCTATATTGAAGAAATTAGAGAAGTCTGGAACAGAAGAGAAGCATGGTATAAGAATTGTTCAAACTACTCTTTCTTTGCCCCTCATTGTAATTCTGAAACTGAATTTCAAAATTTGAGGAGAGCGTTTGTTAAATTTGTTAGAAATATAACTGGTCTGGAAACTGCTGCTATCCCTGACAGAAGATCAGCTTTTGTTTGTTTAACTTTTGACGACTTGACTGAAAACACAGACTCTTTAAAGTCGATTACTTACGGCTGTGATGCAGTTGAGGTTCGGGTTGACCATTTATCAAATATTGAAGAAGATTTTGTTAGTAAACAAATATCTATGCTGAGATCAGCTACTGATGGATTACCTATCATTTTTACTGTGAGAACTAAGAAACAGGGTGGCAGGTTTCCTGATGACGATTATGAATCCTTAGAAAAATTGTTCGAGATCGCATTGAAGGTTGGTGTTGATTTTATTGACTTAGAATTGACCTTACCAAACGCTATTCAATACAAGGTTCTAAACACCAAAGGGCACACTAAGATCATTGCTTCACATCATGACTTTAGCGGAGCATATCCATGGACGGATGCTGAATGGGAGAATAGATATAATCAAGCTTTGGCTATGGATGTGGATATCGTGAAATTTGTTGGTACTGCAAAAACTTTTCAAGATAATTTAAATCTTGAAAAATTCAGATCTGATCACACTACTAAACCATTAATTGCTATTAATATGGGTGAAATTGGCCGTGTATCCCGTGTTTTGAACACCATTTTGACACCTGTGACATCCTCTCATCTACCTGAAGCTGCCGCTCCTGGGCAATTGACAGTTGCCGAAATCAATAAGATTTACACTTCAATGGGCGGTATTCAGAAAAAGAATTTTTATGTAGTAGGGTCACCAATAGGGCACTCTAGGTCTCCTATATTGCATAATACTGGCTACAATGTTTTGGGTTTACCTCATCATTTTGATAAGTTTGAGACTGATTCTATTGAATTGGTTAAGGAAAAGCTTTTAGACGGGGATAAAAATTTAGGTGGCTTAGCAGTTACCATTCCCCTTAAGTTGGAAGTCATTAAATATATGGATGAATTAACTGAGGCTGCCAAAACTATTGGTGCTGTCAATACGGTCATTCCTCTAAGTGATAATAAATTCAGAGGTGATAACACTGATTGGTTGGGTATCAGGAACTCACTAACGTCCAATGGAGTTCCAGAAACTTTCTCCGGTCTCTCTGGACTTGTAATTGGAGCAGGTGGTACTTCTAGGGCAGCTGTTTATGCTTTGCACAAGTTTGGTTGTAACAAAATTTTCGTTATCAACAGATCACAGGAAAAATTACCAGAGTTCAAAGAATTTTTCCCATCTAATTTCAATATTGTTCCAGTGACTACAGTTGAGCAAGCTGAGTCTTTGAAGGAAACCATTGGATTGGCAGTCAGCTGTGTACCAGCTGATAAACCATTGGATGCCATCTTGGAAAGTTTGCTGGAGAGATTATTGATGAAGAGCTCACGTTCGCATTTCATCTCCACTTTAATTGAAGCAGCATATAAGCCAACAGTTACACCTGTCATGAAACTAGCAAAGGACAAATACCAATGGAGAGTTGTTCCAGGTGCACAAATGCTAGTTCACCAAGGTGTTGCCCAATTTGAAATCTGGAATAATTGTAAAGCACCCATCAAAGCCGTCCATGACGCCGTGATCAATAACTGATCAGCCAAATACGGCTACCTTTCTATTATCACTGATCTTACTTGTGTCTCATTTAATATGTTTACTTTTGTATGTGTTAGATGATAACTGGCCAATATCGAAGCAATGTTAGTATAAAATATGTATGTATGTTGTATAAAGGTTGCACGTGATGAATTTATACGAGCCCTCGAAGTCTTCGGCACCTCTCGTTTCTAAGATATTTTGAAACTCGATGATGTTTTTGCTTTACTAATCGATATGGTAATCAAAAGACTAATACATCATCAGCTTCTGAACGATACAGACCACTGAGTAGACTGTAAGCTAGTTCTAGTTGGTTCGGCATAGTAAATTAAGAAAGGATGGCTCCACAAAGAAAAGTTGCCGTGATTACTGGCACTAACAGTAATCTGGGCATGAATATTGCATACAGATTGATACAAAGACAACCCACTGAGACGAGATTGACTATAGTTGTGACCTCCAGAACTCTTCCAAGGGTTCGTGAGGTTGTGGAAGATATAAAGCAATTTGTCACTACGCTAAATGATCCATGCAGTGTTGACTTCGATTACTTACTGGTCGATTTTACCAACATGGTTAGCGTCTTGAACGCGTATTACGATTTGAATAACAAGTATGAATACATCAATTACTTTTTTGTTAATGCAGCACAGGGCGTATATGATGGAATTGACTGGATTGGTGCCGTAAAACAAGTGCTACGTGAACCACTTGAGGCTGTGACTAACCCTACTTATAGATTGCAAAGAGTTGGTGTCAAGTCCAAGGATGAAATGGGACTTGTGTTCCAGGCCAATGTTTTTGGTCCTTATTACCTTATTCAAAAGATTCTACCTCAACTATCCAAGGGTAAGGCGATTGTAGTTTGGATCTCTAGTATCATGGGTGATTCAAAGCATTTATCGCTTGATGACATTGAAATGTTGAAGTCTGACGTTACCTATGAGGGTTCAAAGCGTCTAGTGGATTTACTTCATTTAGCAACATATAAGGATATGAAAAGCAAAGGCATCCACCAATATGTCGTTCAGCCAGGCATTTTTACTAGTTATTCCTTTGCAAAATACTTGAATTTCTTCACAACGTTTGGTATGTTATTCCTGTTTTATTTTGCTAGGTTATTAGGTTCAAAGTGGCATAATATCGATGGGTATAAAGCTGCAAATGCCCCAGTTTATGTTGCTACTTTAATTAACCCACATTTTGAACACCAAGATTTGAAGTATGGCTCTGCATCTTCAAGAGACGGTATGGAATACATTGAAACAACAGAAATTGAAAGCACGGGAGCAACAGATGTAGTAGCTTATTTGAACAAGAAAAAAATAGAATGGGATGAGAAGTTGAAAGATCAGATTACGAATTCACGGATTCCTATGTGAACATATCATAAACTCCATTGAAACATGTAATGAAAAACGTTATATATTTACTATTTCTGGCGGAGATTGGACACCATTAGTTTGTTACTATTTTCTCTGTTGATATTCATAAAACGCCTATACAAGTAGAAATTAGTACTAGAGAAACTATGAATGGATTTGTAATATATAATTAAAAAAGGCAGTCATTTTAAAATTCCATAGCTTTCAAGATATTTCTTATTTCCTGTGTATGATTATTATAGTCGTTACTTAAGGTGTGACCAGCATACCTATCGTCGTCTTTGAGTCTTTCTTTTCTTTCCTGAGCATCAACTTCATTTTCCGATTCCAAGATCTCATAAAGTGAGTGGATTTCCTCTGGGCGCAACGAATATACCAGATAATCCTTATTCCAAAATTTTGTGAGTGCTGCTAATTCTTTGCTGTACTGCTTATCGAATTGAACAGCGTCAATTCTCGAGTCTGTATTACTCTTACGGAAGTCAGTATGGAGATCTTTTCGATTATAGCCTGGTAGTGTTTGTAATAAAGATAAGTTTTTATTCTCCTTATTCGGCTTATCGTTCAAATTATAGTCCATAGAAGGTTGATCTGGTCTGATAGTTTCCAAGTTCTGCTCTTCTTCACCGCAAAAAATGTCCACATCTGGTCTGAAATCGCTGTGGTCCAAGTTTGCCTTATGCATATTCTTGTGAAAGACTAAACAGTGTGCAGCACGTTCACATTCTATCAAACTTCTGATTTGACTATCTCGTATGGATAGTTTATTAAAAAATGGGGTATAGTCATATTCGGATAGCGGGATTACTGATGATTTTTTTATTCTACCTTCGTTTCTTTTTGGAATATGAATAGTATTTTGAGAGGTTATTCTCACTCCAGGCGATCGAATAGACCGATTTGGTCTTTTCAATGGTGTTGTGCTCTCTGTGCGATGCCCTACTTTGAATTTCGGAGTATGCCATGGAGGTAGCGATGGTAGCTGAAACACGGTCCTGTGCTCCGATTTGGATGAGTTCAAACGTCTAGACATTAAAATGGATTGTCTCGTTCTGCTCTGATTTGAATAGAGCCTGTTTGGTTGCCCTTTTTTCGTAGTTTCAGAAACAATAACATCTTGACTTTGTGTATTTTGGGATATACATTTCTTATAAGCATGGCAATCTACGTTTCGTGTGATATTGAACATCATAATAGTAATGTTAAGCATTGATAATATAATCTTTCGCATTATAATTATAGGTAATACTAGATTATTTACAAACATGACGTTTATATGTTAAATGAGACCACTCAGGGTTAATTTTTCTAGGAACGGTGAGAGGTCGGCCTTCTTTATTTCTATAATTGAGCTTTCAAAGTTATCAATCTTTACTTTGGCACCTGTTTGCGCTGTTACTTGTTGAAACGCCATGCTAAAGTTGTTCAATATCGGCTTTCGACTCTGTAACATATCTATCCCCCTAGGGTAGCGTGGGCTTAATCCTGCTACGAGGTAGGTATCTGTTGATTCATCAAGACAGGCCAGGACCATCGGTAGCAATTGTTTGTCCTCTGATTCTGCACAACATTCCAGAAGCCAGTTCCCTAATCTGAGTAATGTCAAGGGATTTCTATATAGTTCTAGGTCAGGACCTTCTCTAAGGACGCAAAGCCTGTAGATTCGTAAATGCTTCATTAATTTTTTCTCTAAAACTGTGACACCAGTATTGAAAACTACTCTCTGGAGAACTTGGGCATGCTGAATACCAAGCTTCAATATATTCAGTTTTTTGTCATCAAGTGCATCCCAACTTAGCCAAAAATTGGAGAGCCATTTTTTCTTAAGTCTCATACTCTTTGTTTGTTCGTCACTGATATCCTCATCTTTATCATCTTTTTTTGAGCTTGATCCATCATCATAAACTGAATCACCAACCTCAATTAAAGCATTTAAAGCCTCTAGATATTCACTAGCACTAATTGAACCCCGATAACCAAAGGATCTGATGAAACCATCTCTCACTATATCTTGGAGGCCATATCTATCTAAATTCTTGTCAAATATTACACCCAGTTCTCTCTTGATTGTATGATCCATGTAAAGCCAAGATTCTTGGGCTGTTGTTAGTGGTATACCCATCCTGGCAAACATTTTGTGCAGCCTTTTCCTACCATTTTCATTCCATAAGGATAGCTTAGCATTGACAAAATTAGAGTAAAGAAAGCTGTCGTACAGAGACGAATGTCTCAGAAGAAAGAGATAATAGTCAGGTTGGATTTCTAGAGATAATGTGTCTGGGGTTTTGAAATTTGATGACTTCGGTGATAATCTTTTTACTTCATCTTGTAAGAGTGGGAAAAGTCTATTATACACTTGCGTATAAGCTGTATCGAGAGCGGTGGTGCCAAGAATTGTTAACCATAAACTTTGTAAGTTTGTCTCACCAATAGCAGACAAAAGGGAATATACCTGTGTGGATAGAGAGTTTACGACCGTTGTACCTTGAGCGTAATAGTCATCGATAATGTTTTCATATTTCCGTAATAAACTTCGTCTCTTCTTTACCCTTTGCTTTCTAGGGTCCTTGTTACTTTCCTCTCTACTTCGTTTCCGCGAATACAGCTCCTCATCGTCGTCTTCGTCATCCTCATCGTTATCCGTCTTTTCGTCTATCTTCTCTTCCTCGCTGGATTCTTCATCGGATTCATCGTCGTCATCAGCGCTGTCTTCTTCGCGCTCCTTTTCCAATGCTATAAGTTTATAGTATGCATCTTTAACCTCAGCTAGTTGTTCATCCACCGTTCCATCATCAAAACAAAAGACTATCTCCGAACCAAACAGGTTGTCCAAGTTCCACGGTCTCTGTACATCCCAGACGTATATGTACCGCTTCGACTCTCTGACATTGCGTTGCTCCGTAATGTACTCCTCTGGATCAATCTCAAGAAAGGCCTCTAGATCTACTAGACCGCCGAATCCAATAAAAATCACACTATTCACGTTCTCATCGATCTGATTATAATGCCCTTTCAACTCAGAATAACCGAAGACAGGAACAATTTGACTCTGTATTAGCTGCTTCTTGAACAACAATGATAGAACCTTCGCAGCACAGAGTGCATCCACATTCAAGCACGAAACGAACAGCACCAACTGGCATGAAGAGTGGCTTGAAGAATCACGTACAATGCAGTTATACGCTTCACGGTACCTGTCAATAGAGTAGTGCATTGCCCGCCAGAGCCTAAAAAAATAAGTCTTCTCACTCACAATCCTAGACTGGCCTAATTCTACCACTTTCGATGCTCTTCAATTCCTCAAAACGTGCTGGAGTTTCACTTAAGAGGACGTGTCCATCGAAAGTCCCAATATTAGCTGCTTTCGAGATTTTTCACAAGCAGCGAATTCTGGATTTACTTGACAACCTGTGAAAAAAATAGTTAATCTGGCAGTTTCGAGAAACTAATATTTGAAGGGCAAGTCAAATCTATCTTTTGTAGCAGTAATCCACTGCATACGACTACACTTCAATTGCATAGATGAGACTTTTGTACCTTCTGATTGTGGGCTTTGCCCATGGTTTCTTCTTCCAGCAGCAGCATCATCAACCCGAGCCACCTTCTTGGGAGGATCAGGTGCTCGACAACGGATGTGACAGGTACCTCTGCAGCGATACATTAGCCTGTGTAGACACTTTGGCAGACTGTCCATGTCCATTTCCAAAGTCACAGTTGAAATGTACCCTTCCAAGCGAGCACCGTCCGTATATTTGCATTTCCAAGCCAGCCACACACGACGAGAAGCTTAACGCCATCTATGACGACCCTAGCAAGGGCCCTACTGCCAAAATCAAGGGAATGAGGGATTGTGGTTGGGTTTTGGAGAATTTCAAAGCTTGAACTCTGCTTTGCAGCAACAGCAGCCATATATATGTGTATCTGGATATATGTGTATATACTTATGTAAAAAGCTTCATGCGATAAACCGTACAAAACTTTATACTAGCATAGCCGCAAGTAACCGAACTAGTCTCTATTCTTCCCAGGAACCCAGCGTTTGTAAACAACTTCAGAAACTGTGTAGTTGCTCAACAAATCTACAAGTTGCCCAGCCCGCCATAGAGACAGCATTTCAGTTTCCGTGAGTCCATTATCGTGAACATAACACAAAATAAGTGTCTTTTTGGCCCCATTGACCACACGAGATATGCTAGAGTACCATGTGTAATCATGACTTTCGTCACTATCCATTGCCATAACTGAGAATTCGGCATGCTGGAATGGTGGTCCACGTCGGTAAAGAAGGAAGTCACAACCAAATTTTATGCCTGATCTGACACACCAACGCAGAGACCTGTAGTGGTGGTATACCACGTACTGTTTGATAAATGCTTTAAGTTCTTCTTTGCTAACATTTGGTAAAATATCAACACCGGAAATATCCAGAACTGGTAGTGCAAAAGAGAGGAAAAGAGCCTCTACTGGCATGAGCTCCAGCTTCTCTAACGGCCTGATATTTCCGTCCTCATCAAGTATTTCTTCTTCGTCTAATACGTTTTGGTTAGAATCTAATTCAATCTTACTCAACTGCTGCTCCTGTGATGCCTTGAACTGTCGCAGTTGATCTCTATGCTTCTCAATCAATTCGTCCTCCAGCTGTTGAGACGTATTATGCCTTCTGAATTCTGCAAATTCCTGCTCCAATCGTAGTCGCTCACTCTTGAAAGCTAGTCTCTGGCTTCTTCTGATAGCTGTGATTCTCTCCAAGGCAAGACCTGTGTCCGCACCACCTACTAATTCGCTATTTAACTTCTTCTCCATTCTTGATAGCCATGTTGGCTCACTTCGGGACATCTGCCCCGTACCAAAGAAACCATTGTTCCACAGATACATCATATCATCCGGAGATTCGATGAATATATGTGGCCAGCAACCTTCCTCATTAGCTACTTTTACCTTTATGCGTTTCTCCAAAGAGTTATTGTTCTGGTATATGGCCCACAGCCAGAAGATCCATGAAACTGGGTTATGTGGAATCAACTGAGGAAGGGCGTTTCGATCCACAGGGTGAATGGGCAATGGATATTTATATCTCTGTGTATTCACACGTTTCTTAGCCATACCTTTCGTGTGTGCCCACAGTTCCTCTCGATATTCTTTCTTTGTAGATCAGATAAACTTATAACCACTTTTTAGAAACTGATGCGATGAGCTACCATCCTTCTTAAGAATAACCCCGAAGAGTTGTTGTTTTTTTTTTGGGAAAGCTAGAAACCCAATTGCATCAAACGTTACGTGAGTTTAAATCTATCCTCTCAGTCTGTTTTGATGCATATTGTGGCATGCCACTAAGGTTTCTATACATGGTGTGACTATAGTAACAAGAGTGATCACGGAAGCCGCAGATGTTTACAATATATACAATCGAGAAAAGAAGTAGCAAGCTAAAGAGAAAATAGATTCAGATACCGTTGTAGTCTATTGAGAAATCATGTGCTCACATTGAGAATCGAGATGATAATCTTCGAGCAACTGTTAATCAAGTTATCATCATAAGAAATTTTCCCATATTTTACACGTACAAAAGCAAACAAAAACCACCTGGTCTTACAATTGCTTGTCGCACAGAAATGCAGTGATGGAAGACGCATCCATACTTGGTTGATTGGCTCAGTTGCCTCCAAAATGAAGGACCTTGATATATACAGTCGAGCTGCATCTCATCGCTGACTTTTATACACAGCTAAAGACACACTTACTTTCATGAAAGACCTTTAAATAAAAAAAATTTTCAGCTTAGCATTACCCGGCAGTTAGGTATGCGCTGGAGAAGACTATCTATAGTGCGGTATGCATAAGAACGGATGCACCGGCCTTGTTGAGGCAATGACTTTATATTGATTGTCATTTGACTTTGGTAAATTCTAATATACATTTTATATTCTGGTGTAGGTTTACTTAATACTAGCTCGAGGCGAGGTCAGAAAAGTACTGGCGTAAAATTAGTGATAGCATCTCTGGTAATTCTGCAATATCGTGGACAACAACATAGAACTCGAAAGGGAATCTGTCCAGGTACTTGGTTATGACTAGTTGTGGGTTGCCTGCGCTATCTGGAATATATTTTACCTGACTCATATCCATGATGGATTCGTTAGAGTTTCCGAGCCCGTCAATGATAACAAACACAAGCATAATTTTCTTGTCTCTGGCACGACGAACTAGCTTCTCTACAGTCTCGTGGTCCTCGCAGATACCATCTGAGATTATAATTTCCAGCTGCCATTGATCACTGTTTGAAAAGGCTCTTGATCTCTCAAAAATCTTGATCGATTCGGCAACGAGTCTCTTAACATCTGTCTTAGTTTCTTGAAAATCGAACCATTGGAACACCTTACTACCGGAGTCGTTAGAGAAACTTTGGTCAAAGGAGTGAACCTCTTTTGTATACTCTCCAAATCTAACTATTGAGAGGCCACCCGACTCCAGCTGACTCAATGTCTTCGCGACTAAACACAAACTGTTGAAGGCTAGTTGAACAGACTTTGACTCACTCATGGATTTAGAATTATCCAAGGCCAGCATGATCTGGTACTCTCTTTTACTTGGTTTGGTTCTTCTTAGCCATATTTTGTCTTTTCTGAATTGAGACGCAATGTATGGGATAATTCTCTTCATATTTAGTCTCTTACCGGTTTTATAATCACCACGTAATTTTGTTGCTAGTGTTGGCTCTAATATCAATCGTAATTGCTCCCCTAATCGTGCTGAGAGTTCGACTGTTTCATTTTCACTCTTGTTCCACAGCATACGAGCCTCTTCGATAGATCTGTGTGGTTCATCAATTTCTGCTTTTAAGTTAGATTCTTTGTCAATATTTTCGACAATTTCATCCAATTCGTTTTCGTATTCATCCTTTTTGAAAATCCCTTCACTGTCAAACAAAGACTTGTCTTCAATAGAAAGGTCTCTCATTGTACTGGCAAAGGCACCGTGGTTATTAACGTTTTCATTTTGGTCTCCTTTTCCGTCCGTGCCTATTTCTTCTTCTTCTTGTTTTATCTCTGCAGAGGATTCGTCTTCTGGTTCTGAACCTTGATTATCATCCAATGCTTCATCTTCATCCTTCATTTCAACATCTTCTTCAATCTCCATTTCCTCGTCGAGTTTCTGAATCTCATCTTGATTTGCACTACCTAGTGCTTGTGTACTTGTTTCAGTATTTTCTCCTTGGACATGCTCAAACTCATCTGGTCTATGATTTGCAGAGTTATCGGTTTCTTTATTTTCATCTGTTGAAGCTTTGTTAATTTCCTGTCTTCGATTATGATATTCTTTCAAAGCATCACCAAGCTCTCTGAGCATATCATCAGCTTCCTTTCTGGAACTGTCGTCGTGCATATCCTGAGTATCTTCATTGTGTTCATTTTTGGTTAGTCCTGAACTACCTACATCATTTTGCTCTTCTTCATCTTTTGTATCAGCACCAGTTCCTTTGGAACCAGAATTTTGAGCCGTTGATGCTTCGTTGCTATCCAGTTCATTTTCCATTAAATTTTCAGCACCTTCTGCATTCTCGTTTTCTAATTCACCTCCCATTTCTGACTTTTCGAGTTCAGCATTTTCATTTTGTAGCAAATCTTCTTCATGATCTTCTTCCTGATCTATGGTATTGTTGTCATTATCTTCAGTAGGTTCATCTTCCTCGTTTTTGTTTTCCAGTCCATCATCAATATCCATGGCTTCCATATCCTCGTCTTCGGCATTTGCTTCAGTGTCATCTCTGTCGCTAAGGCCGTCCTCATCCACTTCAATGTGCTCATTAGTTTCAGGGTCTTGATCTTCAGGACCAGAGGTGTTGTCCTCAGATTCTTCTTCCATTTTATCATCTTCTTCTCTTGTCTCATTGTCATCGTCAGAATCCAACTTCATATCTTCTGGTAAATCCATCGTTTCAATTTCTGGAGCATTAAATTCTTCTTGATCATTGGAGTCATTTCTAACTTCGTCATCTTGTTCGCCAACATCCTCTTCACCTGATTCCAAATTCTCATCATCATCAGACCCATTTTCATTTTGCTCATCCAATTGATCTTCTGTTTCTTGCGGATCTTCTTCCTTTGTATCATCTTTAGACTCATCCTCACCATTATTGTTAGTTTCATTTTCTACAGCCTCGACATCAGCTGTTGACTCATCTTGATTATTAACTTTACTGTCAGTATCTTTCTCTTTTAAATTTTCGTCAGCTTTTTCATCCCACATCTTGTCATCAATGGCGTTACTGTCATCTTCGAGGTTATTAATTTCCTCATCCATGTTTTCTTCGTCGTCATCATCATTGCTATCCTGGTCAGAGGAATTATCTTCATCTGAAAGATCCTCTAATTCACCAGCCATATCTCCTTCCATTTCTACTGCATTATCATCATCTTCTTCTTCTCTTTCGTCTTTCTCTTTCTGGTCTTGATTTGCAGTTTGAGCATCTTCAGTTAAGTCTTCATCTTGTTCTATGTCCTTACTGTTATTTTGTGCACCTTCGCCATCTCCTAAGCCAGTACCTTCATGAAGGTTATTGTCATCAGTTTCTTCAGTGGGTGGTTCTGGTGAACAGAAACCATTCTTTGCTAGGTTGAAAAGAATTGTACTAAAGATATAGGTACCCGAAGAGAGTTCAGAATAGAAGCTAGTACATTTGTGTAATATAGTAGAAACCATCATCATGTAGCCTTCAATAATTGGAATTGACTGTGAAAGTATCGACCTTAAAAGTGTTGACATACTTATATCGTAATTGCGGCTCAAAATAGTTTCTGAAATGGATTGGAGTCGATTCGAAATTGTTTCGGCATCGACAGCATTTAGTGATTTCATTAGCTGTTTAGACAGTTTAGGTAGCCATTTATCGTCTTCTTCTGTAACATCATTCAAGTCAAGAGCCATAATATTTTGAAACTGCACCAAAATTGAAGAAAGAGTTTTTGTGAGGCTATTGGCAATTGTAGAAATATGAGTGATATCTGCATTGCAGTCATTTTCTCTGAAGAGAGGAATAGTGTTTATGTACTCTTCTATTGGTGCAAAAATGAACGAGGTGGTCTGTCCTCTTTCAAGACCAAGATCAGCCTTTGTAGCAATAATGCATTCTTCCCAAAACTTGTTCAATTGATTGAAGCTCATACCGTAAATAGCGCAAGACTTCAGCTTTTCTTCCATTGCTAAAAACCTGGCATCGAATAGTTCAAGCTTTTTAATGCTGCTTGTTCCAGATACTTGGTTGGCAAATCTTGATAAAGTTGACTTCGAAAATTTTATCAACTGCAAAATCTTTGAGCAATAGTTCTCTAATTTGGGTAATTCTTTCTGGCAATTTAATAATGATAGTTCTGTTGTTCCACTATTTGTTAGTTGCAAAAACCCAAAAATTTGATCTAGCTTGGTATAGCATTCAGAAATTGAAGTAATAGGCTTTCTAGTTACAATCAATGAGAAAATTAAATTCTCAGTAACAGCCATACCCTTTTCAACAGATGATACAGGAACATCGGGTTGTGGTTCCGCAACTGCATTTCTTAAACGTGGGAGAATATCAATTAGTAAGTAGAAGTGTTTGTCAGCACTCTGTAATCTTGGAGATGTGAAGGAAGGGCTATTCGCTAGTATTGATGTAGAGCTGGCTTGGACTTTCTGAATGTCAGTCCTAAAGTTTGTCTTCAAACCAATCCTTCTTAGTTCTTTCAAACCATCACTTAATAATTTACGTTTTTGGACTTTTAGTGTAGCCAGCTTCTTCTTGATACTTTTTGAATAGACACCTGGAGTTTCTTTCTTTAGACGATCAGCTTCATTCAAGAATTCCTCGGCTAAATAAAAAAAGTTAGGATACTCCCATGCTTGCACTTTAGCAATAAAACTGTTCATGTTGTTAGTAACTACTCTTGGATTTTTTAGAACAGCAGGCCTTTCGTTCCAGAAGTCGTATTGCGATAATAATGTGATAACACCATCGTGGTCAGTCATCGTAATACCCTTCCATTTTGTGTTTCTTTCGAGAGGATTGACCTTTTTGAATGGTATACCATTGGAGATGAAGGATGTCACTTTTTCAGTAATCACCATTCTGTACTTTCTTACCACCTTATACAAATTATTATGTGACTTCTTGGAACTCTGCTTCAATGCATCAATGTTCACATCTTTCCAACTGGCTAATAGTATTATCTCTTTCATCTCCTTGTCAAGACTCTTTCTGGAGTTATTGATGACTTCTTCAATCCCTTCAAGGAACTGATAGTAGTAAGTCAGAGTATTAGTCAAGGCGTCTATAATGTGTTTTCTCTGCGATTGAGAAAATATTAGATGCTTTTTAAAAGCCTCGACTAATTTCAATCTATATTTGAACTCACCGAACGTGCTATCGCTGAAGAATACGTTCAATGATTGTAATAATTTTGTAACATTCATATCACCATCATCAGCCAAATCGGGGAAGCTTGTTAAAATAATGACTTCATATAAATAAAACCACCATGTACTAACTCTTGATTGAATTTTATTATCTTCATCATTGAGTAAACCGTTCCAACTATTCAATTCCATTCTTCTCCAATGAACTAAAATCTGAATAATTTCTGTGATGTAATTATTCAGCGTAACATTGGAAGAAGCATATTTCTCCCATTCGTTTAATATGGTATAAATTTGTTCGATTTTCTGAAGTTGCCTAGCAATAGTAGTGTCAAGAGCTAGATTGAGGAACTCTTTGGAGATTCTGAATAGGTCTTGAAGGGTTGCATGATCTGGCCATTGGGTTAGTAATTCATTTACTCGGAACAACAATGACGAGATCACTTTTGCTGCCTTACGGCCCTCTAAGACAGAATAGTCCTTGTAAATATTGATATCTGAGCGATTCGTATCTCCTGAGAACGAGTTCAATTTAGTTGAAGCAATGTTAATAACAGCAACCAGTTCATCTGAGTGTATTGGATCAGATTTGAAATATCTAGAAAGCTCGTCTGCTAATGTGGCCACTTCATTACCCTCGTGAATAAGGTTTGATAAGTCAATATCTCCTTCATCCGCAAATATCGAAATGTATTCCTTTGCAATACGATTGTAAATCTCATTTAAGGGTTCATCCTCTTTTGTCTCTATTTCAGCCTCATTGGTCTCATCGTAATCTGGAAACATAGATTTCAGTTCATCTTCGAAATTATCGGTTTCATCTGTATATTTGAAGCTTCTCGTTTTCATTTCGCTTTCCTTATCTTCTTTTAGCTTTCTCATGGACCATCTTGAATATAGTATATATATAACTTTTTCAAATAATATGGCAACATTCCTATCATTCTTAGAAAATTTGAACAATTTCATACAGTACAGTAGAATTATTTCAGCTTCCTTCTTATTTGTACTCATTTTTTTCACATACGAGAAAATATTTTCAAATAAACCTTCAGTTGTATCTTTTCTCATTAGGATGGATGGTTTGACTGGCCATAACGTTGGGAAATTCCCCTGTTGTTTATCTTCCTCTTGTTTTTGCTTCAGCAAATCGAATCCAAATTTTACAGCAAAAATATAGCCTGCAAAAATCTCATTTAGATCACTGAAATGTTTTGAGCTTGTTTCAAGCCTCTTCACGAACTTAGATGAATTAGCTTGGAAGCTCTCAATTCTCGATGATACAGAAATATTTCCAGTAATAGCCTTGACTAATTCATCAACAAATTCTGAAGAGAGGGAGGATTCCAAAAAGGCGTTCCATTCGTCGAATAGATCATCAACAGATTCGCTTCCTCTGTAGACTTGGGGTTTTCTAGGGGCAGCAATTGGCTCTATATTATAGGCCAGCATTTCTACATAGATTTCCTCGTCACCGCTTGTAACCGTTCTGAATTGACTCCAACTATCTTGCATTTGTTCCAATGCACTTCTATGAGTACAGAATATTTCATACAAAACATAGTCATTTATTGCGGGATCATAAGAAGTATCAGGACAAAAGAGGTTGATTAGAGTGATACCAAAGTAAATCCAACATTGACCTAGAAGTTCTTTGGACATGTTGGACTCGCACTCGATTAAAAGTCCAAACAGATATTTGTTGAACGATTCTTTTATGTGAGCATCACAGGTTTCATTCACCACAGTAATCAATTCTTCAACAGATTGAGGCATGTTCCTAATTTCAGTATGAGCTAATACTACATCAACAATCCAATTAAATAGAATATCGAATGTCCTTTCAAATGGATCTTGTACTATTGCCTCAGAAAGACATACAGTATCATTCAACAGCTGCTGTAAATCATTCAAAGTTTCATCTATTTGCGATCCCACCATTTCATGAAGTTTCCCTGTTTTTGATAACATCGATTCTGTAAAAGAAGATGTAAACAAAGTTGTTGATTTGGATGTTACAGTATTATTTTTTAGAGACCACAGGTGACTCAAGAAATTTGGGTATGGTAGATATTTGCTTGAGGACTTGTATATCTGAAGCAGAGGGGTAGAAGACAGCACCATAGTGCTGTCTAACGAAATTGAGTTACCGACTGGTAATGTGGTATTGAACAGTAACAAATCATCAAACTCTTTCTTGAAATAGTGATCTTTCTCGATTAGAAATCCTTTCGATATATCTGCCAACTTATTTATACCAACAGTTAACTTTTGAATTAAAGCTCTAGCTGAATCCAAATTGTTTTCACAAATATCGTCAAATACAATAAAGAACGTCTTGTGCAAAGCAGACAAATTTGGAATACTTTCTGATCTTTGTTGCAATGACAAGGCATCCAATTGAGTAGCTAAATTTTCCACTTCAGTCCATAGTTTCCAGCCTTCAAAAGATTGTGGGTATTTGCATCTAAACTTGTTCCAAATTTGTGTCATTGCAGCACCTCTAGTGAGTTTCATACTGTCTTCGAATTCGTACAAAGCCTCGATAAGAGCATCAGCATTTATATCAGCATTTGAAGCTTTCTTGATCCAATCTTGAATCTTATTTTTGTAAACACGAAGTTTTGATTCGTCTTTTTTGCCACTTGCATTAATAAGGCTATGGATTATTATCAACAGCTCAAGATGATATGAGTAAAAATGTGGAGTTTTTTTGAAGCAGTCATTAGAGAATTGGAAAGCTAGATAAGATTGGAATTTTGTTAGTATAGAATACAATGGAACATTAGGCGGGTTTTTCAAGAATCTGCCATTGAATAAAGCTGCGGATAATTGTAAGTAATTCATGTCATCAATTTTAGAGGCAGTCGTTTCATTTTGTATTTGATTTAAAATGGAAATCATATTGGAAAATAATCTAAGACAGGAGAACAAATTCAAAATTTCAATATCAGAAATTTTGATATAATTTTCACGTAGTTGGTCCAAGATATGCTTGTTGATTAACGGGTTTAGATAAATCATTTCGCTTAAGTTTAAAAATTCCTGCTCATATTTAATGATAGCAGTATTTGATAGAAGTCTGACCAAATGAGTAGCTCTTGATACAGCGTCTTGTTCGCTTTTGAAAAAGGAAGAGTTGAGAACATTTTGATGCCAAAATTCTATAGCAGAAACATCAATCATTGGTAGCTTGGAAATTATCGCCTCTTCTTTAATATTTTGGTCTCTCAAAATAATGTCATTTAGTTCAGCAAATTTTAAAATCCTAGATTGAGATATTGGTACAAATTTTTTGAGAGGTGGCATGCAATTGGGTCTATTGCGCAATATTTCCAAGTCAAATTCTGTTGCTCTCTCTGATAAATTGTCTAAGTATATTTCAATACCTCTATTTCTCATCGCTCTAGAAAGTTCCCCATATTTTGGGTCTACTGTCAAAAATAATCTAAAATTTGGGTTGGGAGTTAATGTTCTCGTCGAGCCATCTTCATTACTACATTCATTTATTAGAAGAGTACTCTCGGATTCTAAAAGAGAATTCAATCTGTCTAGAACTGATGGGGAACATAAATTTGCATTGTCCAGAACTAACCAGTAACCTTTTTCAATTGCATCAATTAGCATACCATCAAACCATTCAAATTTAACAGACTCTTTCTCTCCAATTTGCTTAACAATTTTAAATGCCTCTTCGAAAAAAGCGCTATAGTTTTCTTCAGCGGACAACTTTAAAATGTTTTCTGCTTTGATAAATTCGCTTTTAAATAATTCATTATTATACGAATTCATCCTTGTGAGAGTTTCATATATGGAAAGCATCTCATGCATTTCTGACATATTTTGAATTTGTTTTTGAAGGCTACCACGGATTGCACCCCTCAGAATTTCCAAAATATTATCATTAATCTTTGATAATTTTCTGTTCAAGTCAACCTGCTCGTAGCCACCTAAAATATCCATACTGTCAATATCGCTATTCATCGAAAATACCTTAACCTTACTTCCTAATATGCCAGCCATATAGTTGACCAGCTCAGTTTTTCCAGAATTACTAGGGCCTACCAATATGGCAGGCCAGCTATTGTTAATACATCTCATCAAAGAGAGGTATGATTTGTAATTAGATTGTAATGCAACGATCTTGTTTATGATTGGATGACGATATGATGGATTTCTTATAATTACTTCATTATTAATCTGAAGTTTCTCACAACTTAATTGAAATAGCATTTCCTCACTCTGTTGATTACCAAAAATATCTTGAACTAGGTGATTTACTTTTTCCTTATCAGAATTTGTTCTAAATCTGTCAGTAACAATTGTTCCAATAAAACTCAAAAGTTGCTTATGATCTTGTGATGAATTTAATAATTTCAACCAACGTAAAGTATCTCTCAGATTGAATTCCCATGGAGATCCCAATGTACCCCAGAGTTTCTTTCTTACAACAGAATCTTCAAGTAGAGAGATGAATTTAATGATATTTGAAATCATTAAATCTGGAATGTCTGGATATAAATGTTTAGCAATTAGTAATAAATCTGATGGCTTTAGTGTGTCTACGTAAACGACACTGAATCTATTGACAAAAGACTTTGGCAAACCTTTTCTACCACCACCCTGGTATTGAGGGTTCTGAGCAGCAAAAACACAAAAATTTGGATGGCAAGAAAAGGATCTGTCTAATTCAGGAATATATGCTTCTCCTCTATGATCAAGACAGGCGTTCAAACCTTCAAGAACAGACTGTGAAGCCAAATTCATTTCATCCAATAAAACCCATTCACCAAGCTGCATGGCTCTTAGAAATGGAGCATCTTTCCAAACAAACTCACCACTATTCTCTCCAGGGGCATCAGAACCAAAAAGATCAACAAGATCAGTTTGTTCAGATAAGTTGATTCTCGTCAAGTTGTTTCCCGTAGCTCTGGCTAGAGCAGATATCAAGCTGGTCTTTCCGACACCGGGGCTACCTTCAAGTAATATTGGTTTATGTACCTGCATTGCACGAATGACTTTCATAGTATTCATGGAAGTAGTTGGTGCTTCAAAATTGAATGATTTAGAAGTAGGAGAATTTGGATTTCTGGGAATTGAGAATAAATTAGCATTAACTTCAAACTCATTTACCTGAACTGAAACAGCTTGTTTAATATTGTTCTGAGAATTGTTTCCTAGTAATTCATTGAGTTTGTCATAGCACAACTCCTTCATAGATTCTAAGTTGTTCTCATCTTCCGCAAGATAAGCAGTATTATTGGTCCCTAGAGCATCAATGAAAACCATAGCAGCACCGTGTAATAATAAAGATTCAGTATGCTCCACTTGTTTACTGGATTCATTAATGAACTGAACCCACGCCAAGATATCTCTTAACGATATTATACCATTCGTTACATCACCGCCTCCAAATTTCTTTCCAAACCATTCAGAAAATTTACAAATGATATCTGGATACTCTACACTTTTGATTGATAAAGTAGCTTCTACTATCATTCGGACATCCTCAAAATTATCCATTGAGGGAACCCAGATTTCTGTAAAACGGTTTCTCAATGCTGGTGATAATTCCTTCTTACCATAATCACCTCCAGGATTCATGGTAGCAAAGAATTGGAAATCATTTTGGGCGATCACCAAAGAGTCGCTTGATCCTTTTTCTGCTAAAAGGAGGCTCCTTTCTGGTTCAAGAACACTGTTGAGCCTTTCAAGTACTGAGTCGTCTGCCAGAGAAATTTCATCTAATAGAAAGAAAGAGCCCTCTTTCATTGCATGGATCAAAGGACCGTCACACCATTCAAAAAGTAGGTTGCAAGATTTCATAAGCTCCTCAATCACAGTGACCGAGTTCTCATCGATGATTTTGTGTTGGTTTTTCTTATATTCCAGGATGATCTGATCCAATGGCATATCTTTCGTGACATCGGATGTCAAGTTTAATGCAGCAATGATTTGATCTTTCAATTCCTGCTGAATACCTGCCCTATTACGAACTGGTCTTTGTGCACCCAATATATCACCAGTTTCAGTATTTTGATGAGCATTTAATATAATCAGTTCTTTTTGTAAAAACTTGGACAAAATTTGACAAACGGTTGTTTTACCACAACCAGTCTCACCAACCAACAAAATAGGTTCATTGTTTTTCATTGCAGATTCAACTAAAACCACTAATCTTCTTAAAGCATGTGTCCAAACTACTGAATTCACACCCAAAAGATTCGAATTCTCCAATTTGGAATAATGATTGCTCATATCCAATTTCACCTTCATCACTTTCTCAATTATTTTCTTGATTACTACTTTCTCTGCTGAAGTCCTACAACGCTCTGCTAAAAGCATGTAACCATTTGCTGCAAGCTCATCATAACCAACAGCATCTCGCATTGCCCATCTGAATAGGTCTCTCAAGGTTGCGAAGCTATTTTTTTGTTCGAATAAACGGTTGGCAGACCTTTCAATTGAGAGTTGACGATAAACTTCAACAATTTTTTTAGCGTATGAAGGTGCGATCTTACATCTCTCACGTAAAATGATTTCTAGTTCATCTTGTGGAATATCGTCAAAGTGTAATTCTAAGAAACGATTTCTAAAAGCTCTTGATAAAACTTTACGTCCACCATATAACCCAGGAGGATTTTGAGTTGCAAAAAGCATGAAATCAGGGTGAGGATGAATAACTTCTTGAGTCTCAGGGATAAATAACTCTCTGTTATCATCAAGAAGTCTATTAAGGGCTTCCAAAACATCAGTTGGTGCCAAGTTCAATTCATCCAAAACAATCCAATACCCGTTCCTTAAAGCCTCAACAAGCACACCTTCTTTGAATACAAGCTTTCCCGAGTCGTCTGTTATATAAGTTCCCAAATATTCCTGTAAATCAGTGTGTTCATGATTGTTTATACGAACAAACTTGTGACCTGTGACATCGGCTAAATATTTTATCATACTTGTTTTACCAGCAGATGTTGGACCCTGTATCAAAACAGGAAACCGTTGACCTAATGTGGCCCTAACTAAGTTCATCATATTTTTTTCCACAAATGGAGTTATGATATAATGTTCCTGTGGTTTCGGCTCATCGGGGCCTCTTCTCATCCAGTAGTGTTTGAATTGAATATATTCAGCACCAGGTGACTGAGGAATTTCTGACAAAACAGAATTCATATTTCTTAGTCTCCCAATTGTATACTTCTTAATCAATGGATGTAGAATTTCCTCAGATCTTTGATCAAGAAGAGTTAAGAAACTCATGCAAAATCCATCATAAAGAGATCGTCTAAGTCCATATATATGGATAATATCGCACACATATAGAAGCGTTCTTGTCAATGTACGGATACTAAAATGTGGTTTCTGATTTGAGCCATCTACAATCATATTGTTATCAGAGAGATGTTTTGCTTCAGTGTATAATTCAGCAATATCATTGCCAATCCATTCATCACTGACACTGTATTTACCAATATATTTGTCAATTATGGCTAATAAATCGCCAATATCTCTATCTGGAGAGTGGACATAAATTTCGGTAAATCGTGACCTTATCCCAGAAGGTAAATCTTTCTTACCAACATCTGTGGCTGGGTTCATGCAAGCAAAAAGTCTAAAATCAGGATGAACTTTCATTGGTACAACATCTCCTCTATCAGTTAAAAGAATGCTTCTAGATTCCGGATCCGCTAAAAGATCCGAAATACTTTCTAGTGTATCAGCCGAAGCTAAATTTATTTCGTCTAAAAGTAACCATTCACCATTTTTAACAGCTTTTACTAAAGAACCCTCGACAAAATTAAAAATAAAAGAATTTTCTAAATTAGAGGATTGCATTTCAAACTTATCAACATTTTCTTTGAAACCTTTCCACTTCCTTAACAGTATACTCTTTTCTTCGTTATTAAGCTTTCGTTTTTTCTTCTGCTGTTCTTTGGATTCATCTTGCTCTTGAGGTTGCAAAATATTAATTGCCATTTTATATGCTTCATTCCAGAGCTTTACAACATTTTTCCAGTGACCTCGATTAAAAAATTTGTGAAGCATCTTGTAAAATCTTTCATTCTTTTTCATTGAAAAACTAGCTCCAAATAATAATTCAAATTCTTCTTGAATTGGAATTGCGATGGACTTTGAATTAACAGGTTTGTATCCACCTAATAAATCACCTGATTCAGTTTGTTGTGAAACATTGATAACGTTTAAAGTTTTGTTAAGAAGTTTAGAGATCTGTTGGACAACTGTTGTTTTACCAGTACCTGTTTCACCAACAAGTAATAGGGGTTCATTCATTTGTATAGACATTGATATCTGTTCCATAAGTCTCAAAGAATGGTTAGTGCTTGCAAAAACAGTAGAATTTACTGTTCTCTTTTGCATATTCAGAGTATTCTTTTCCAATGTGGCTCGCCCTATCCTAATTAAGGAACTATCATTCTCGAAATTTAGAGTTCTATTAGTTAAATATAATGCAATTCGAGATTCAGGAATTTCTAGCATTTTGCCTATTCCACGTACCAATGGTTCGAGAGCTTTGTATTCTCCAACGGCACCAGCAAAACAATCAATTGTTTCTCCAAAAATATCATCAAAAAGTGAAGTCTCGATCAGATGACCTGGAGATTTTATGTTATTTGAGATGAATAAAACCATCAATCTGTCGCACAGTTTCACCAGGTCTCTGATGGAGACGCCCCTTGAATGAGCACCACGATTCAAGGATATAAATCTGGGATCATTGTAGATGTCTTGGACATGATAATATGTGATCAGTAATTGAGGAATCAATTGTGATAGAATGTGATACTTTTTGCACAGGATTTGGGTCATGTCGTCCTTCGATGGTTCATCTAAGAAAATCTTATTCCATGCCCTCATACCTATCATGTTTATCGAATGCTCAGTAGTATCTCTATCGTCTGATGTTCTTATCGTTGCAATAATTTGAAATCCATTTGCAGCTTTGATGGTTTCTCCTCTGGACGGTATAGTTAGTTCCTTCTTTTCTAACAACGATAATATCACAGATAATACCTCAGTAGGTGCCTTATCAATGTCTTCGATTAGTACCCATCTTCCTTCCTTTACTGCAGTTGTCAAGACACCAGATCTCCATTCGAATGTGCCTGGAGTTTCACCGGATGTATATGTTCCTATTAGTAATTTTGCATCGGTTTGCTCACCCAAATGAATCTTGACAATAGAGTCATGACATTTCATATATTTACTCACTTCATTTATTAAAAATGTTTTACCTGAGCCAGCTTTACCAAGAATCATGATAGGATCCGCTCTTTGTAATAACTCCGAAAGGTTACGTAATGCCATAACGGTCTTTTCTGTTGGGATAAAATGCTTTTCATATTCAATCGGATCTGGTTTCGATGATGTTCTAGAGGTTAACACACCGCATATGGACACCACATTTGGGCTCAGAATGGATGAGTCGAATGATATAAAATTGGTTGGGTTACTCTTCTCAAATTTATCCTCATCTAGACCTGAGAAATTTGAAAATCTTTTTGCTTCATTCAGTTCCAAGAATTTATAATCAACCTCTTCGTCACTTTCATATCTTCCCAAAATACAATTAACCCCGCCAACATGTGTATTTTCTAGTTCTGAGTGGTCCTTTTCATTTAAATCTAATAGCAGTGAGATGTTTTTGATGGCAAGGTATTTCTGTAATACCTGAGAGTCAGATGCAGATAGTAGTGTGTATAATGTTTCCATATTAACGTATGGAGAAAATGCATGTTTGTCATGGTATAGGAACCTATAGTAAGAAACTAGAATAGCTGTCTTCTCCTCGTCAGTAATTGCAGCCGAAAGCAAAAGCAAATCAAACTTCTTATAATGCAGTTTCAAACATGACTCTATTTGATGCATAGCCATTGGGAAAATGGTAATGATTCTTGCCAATTGGTCCATAATAGATATAGCCATCGTCTCAGTACAGTTAGACAAAGTTGCAATCCAACGCGATACTATTTCAGGCATCAACGGTTTGTATAGATAGACGTATGCATTCGACAAATATTTTCTGTCCAGAATAAACTGTGCTAATTCATTCAGGTTTGATGCCTGCACATTAGCATCATTGCCAAACTTGAATAACTCTACTTCATTCTCTGTAGGAAATAATTTATTGTATTCGGTTTTCTTCTTGTGGACTAAGTCCAAATCAAAAACAACAGTATCGTGCGACATAATTCCCTTCAGTGCGAAACCGAGTGCAATTTAGTCAAAGCAGTAATAGAATTTCCCGAAACTTGAGAATCAAATGCTAATCTTATTGATATTGTTAGAAATTGAACAGTCTTGCTTAGGTTTGGATTGTGCTGTTATATCCTCTCGTCAGCAGTAGAAAGCAATAAAAATAGCAAGCTCATCGCATGGATTGCAATAAGTGCATGAAATTTTTCAAGCTCATCGCAGAAAATTTGAAAAAAAAAAAAATTCAAAAATATTCGCTGCTCATCGCATAGGGCTTGCGATTAAAAGACCGTAGTAAAAAATGCTACTCATATGTGTACCACATTTTCCACAGAATACACCGTACCTGTGGGCTCTGTCTATTGTCTAACACCTTCAATGGTCACGTGTTTGGATGTTTGGAATAGCAAGAGAAGGATGTGAGTATCTCTACTACCACCAACTGCTTGAAATGGTGCTCAGCAAGTTATAGTCGAATCTGTCTTTGAAAGCCTTGATCTGCGTACGTACTATTGTTCTGTGTGACATATTTGTGTAATTCCAGTTCTACTGCTTTTTTGGTGCTGTGTATTCGATACAGCAGCCTATTCAAATTAAATTGTCGAGTATGAATGGGAAGGATGTATCGTTGAGACCTGTAGATTTGGCACATCAGCCCGTTGGTTTTCAGGATCGGTACAAGATCATTCATAAGCTATGCGAAGCATTGCAGAAGGTCAGTTATCCACCCCAGAGGTTAGGGAAGTTTGCCATCAGTTTAGAACTGCGTGTTGCGAAGGAGAGCAAAACATCACAATCGTATCGGTTCAATATAGGTATCTTGCTTAGAGACATAGTAAAGTATAAAGGAGATGTCCATAAATTGAAGGTTAATAACAAACCGTTAATCAAGCAGGCAGCTGGAACTGCTGCTGCAACCTCTCAGATCAAGACAAAATCAGCCGTCCTTCAAAGACTGAATGAGTTACTAATTGACAAAGATACTTTGGAAAAGCATGGGTATATTACACATGACATGCAATACCAGCCTAAGCAAACACTATCACCATATGTAATATGTGAGAGGTGCCATACAAAGTTTGAAAGAAGTGCAATTATGGATAGTATGGTATGTCGCTACCATACCTCCAAAAAGTTCTTCGACAAATCGACAAGAACTGAAATTTATCCATGTTGCGGTGAATCAAGTAATTCTGTTTCCTTTCAAAGGCTAGGGTGTAAATCGCTAAATCACCATGTCTTCAAAGGCAATACATATACAGAATTATGCACTATCACAAATTTTCTGTCTTCTGATCCGATCATTGGTGAGCACAATATTTTGGCATTAGATTGTGAAATGGCATTTACATCAAAGGGTTATGAGATGGTCAGGCTTACAATTGTGGATTTTTATACAAATAAAACTCTATTTGATGAAATTGTTCACACAATTGGTGAAGTGATAGATTTGAACTCGCAGTTTAGTGGTGTGCATGAAGAAGACATGCTGTACGCAATGGATTATGAAGATGTTATGGAGCAGATATTGAGTCCAAAAATGATAAATAAAAATACCATCTTGATTGGGCATGGTCTTGAAAATGACCTCAATGTGATGAGGTTATTCCACTCAAAAATTCTCGATACGGCCATCATGTATTCCACTGGAAGATATAAGAGTTCTTTGAAAAATCTAACTTTTGAAATCTTAAGTAAGAAAATTCAGCTTTCAGAACATGACTCCTCTCAGGATGCCATTGCCGCTATGGAAATAATAAAAGCCAAGAATGGCATTTCATTAACACAAACTCTATGGGAATGATGTTATCTATTGTATCGTTGTGGACGAGACAATTCCAACGGGATATATTTTGCTAAATTTTTCGGAATGTGTCCTTGAAGTAACCCTTCTTGGACATTTGGTCAATTTGAAACAATACAGAGATGATCAGCAGTTCCCCTGCATAAGGATGAACCGTTTTACAAAGAGATTTATTCGTTTTTTTTTTTACTTGATTTGGACTACTACGAGCTAATACATTGTTAAGGCAGACAAGCCAACATTCTAGTTATTTCTTGCTGAAAGACATCATTATTATTAGGAGTAGTAAAAAGCTAACTGGTGTTCGATTCCTGCCCACGGACAAATCAGCCAAGAAATGTTTCTGGAAAGGATATCAATGAACAAAAGCGTTAAAAGAGTGACTGGCTGAATTAGTTTCAAAGAAATAGATTAAATTAATGTAAATAAAGTTGAAAGGATATATCTAAATTTTATGTTACAGTTGTCGTGTACTGAATTTTAAATGAGTTATTGGTATTGAGGTTAAGCTGATCAGTAAATCGGTTAACAAAACATTAACATGAAAATTGAATAAACACTTCGAATAGGAATATTTTATAATTATTGTCTATAAATTTTGTGTGTTATAATTATAAATAATGGGAAAAATAAGAATATCTATAAAATTTGTTTCATTTTATTACCACTTTAGTAGGTCATCCTTGGCGTATAAGTAGTCATCGAAAATGAACTCAACTTCGTCGGTCTCGGCATTGTAGCCACCAACTCTAATAGACTCGTGGTTCTTGACAATGATATCACAACCCTTCTCCTTCAAGAAGTCGACATCGAAGGTTGTGGCAATACCAATGATCTTACATCCAGCGGCCTTACCAGCGGCGATACCGGCTGGGGCATCCTCAAAGACTACTACCTTGGACTTAGAAGGTTCCTCCTTATTGATTGGGTAACCTAGACCGTCTCTACCTTTAATGTAAGGTTCTGGGAAAGGCTTACCTTGCTTAACATCGTTAGCAGTAATGAAGTATTCTGGTCTTTCAATGTTCAGGATCTTGAACCATTTTTGAGCCATATCTCTGGTACCGGAAGTGGCAACGGCCCACTTCTCTTTTGGTAGCTTGTTTAAGTCAGTACATAGCTTAACTGCACCTGGAACCTCAATAGAGTGTTCACCGTACTTTTCTGGGATCTCACCTTCTAGTTTGTTCACATATTCTTCGTCAGCGAAGTCTGGAGCAAACTTGGCAATGGCATCGTATGTTCTCCAACCGTGAGAAATGTGGATGACATGTTCGGCATCAAAGTAAGGCTTATCCTTACCGAAATCTCTCCAGAAAGCAGCAATCGCTGGTTGCGAAATGATGATAGTACCATCGACATCGAACAAAGCAGCGTTGACCTTCAAAGAAACTGGAGATTGAGACATGTTAGTTTGTGTTTTAATTGTAGTGATTGATTAATAAGTAATAGAAAACCGAAGTTCTTTGATGTTCTTCTTTAATTTTTATATTAAGAGCAGAAAGGAATCTCAATTGGCAATATGAACTTCTATCTCACCCTTATATACCCTTATGATTCACTTTCCATGGATCAACATATGTAGAGTTAGTCGACACATAATACACGATGTAATCTAAGAATATCAGCAATCTAGTAAAAAAAAGAAAGAAAATACGTCATATTACTGCAATCAAAAAATTGCTTTTTCACTTCAGATTGCGCCTCGGGGACCAAGTGGACAGTAAAATGCAGCAGGAAAAACGCTGGAAGCAACTTGTTGTCCCATCCCCGCGTAGATCCCTGAGGAAAACTGTTTTCTTTCTTTTTTCAATATTATTGCTTTTATTAATTGTATTGCTTTTGACTTAGATATATGCCTTGGAACGTCATTGCAACCCATTGGGTTTAGGATTTCAAAGGTAGTACACCTGAGCCAAAAACATAGCAAAAAAGAAACTAGATACTAAAAAAATAGGGCACTTGTTATTGAAAAATTTACTTGGGTCAAGTGGTCAGAATATTTCCTTCAGGCCTTTCTAGAAACAAACAAAATAATATGAAAAACGTGATTGGGATATGGAAAACCAGAAAATAGAAATAAAGTGAATAATATTGTTGTATCAGCCGTCCGGTACAGATCGTAAAAAGTATTGAAGTATTTTGAGTTAACTATCGTTACAGGAATTCTATGGTTTTGCAGTACTCTTTCGTACTGCAATATGTTACAGCCTTGATTGCTATCAGCATTATTTTGTTGTTTTTCACACCTATTTTCCACATTGATTTTGCAATATGCAGTTTTAGGCCGACACAGTATCTGACGTTATCCATATCTGTAAAGTCAGGAACGCTCTCGTTACATTTCGTGTCACCGACCAGTGAGAATATGTTGTTACACTTCAAGCCGTTTACTTGGAGGTCGCATAAGGAAACACAAGCTGGGAGGACCAGGCGGGAGGCTCTGCTGTGCACCTCTGATTGACAAGTCTTAGTAGAGGAAGATTTCAGTTTGAACCTCTCTAGATTTATATCAACATCTTTATCGTGAGCGAACAGATCAGTAAATAATTTCTCAAATATTACTGCGGAGTTCCCGCCGAGGTCAACGTGAATGGTCTTCTTTAGTTTGTTAAATATTAGCATGCATTCATTCGCATCTAATTGGAATATCAGATCCCTGGAAATGCTGTCTACGTATGGTCTCTGATAAGTCACGATATCCCAAATTTTGTCATTCTTCTGACATGCCTTCTTGTCTAGAAGTTTCATCCTTTTCCTCTCAGGTTCATCTGCTTCTCTTTCATTGTCCATGGGCGAGGGACTCTTTGTCCGGCATTTATGATTTTCGTGGGAGCCAATATTGTACGTTTTTTCTGATTTATCCGTCTTCTCAGTGTTATCACTTTTATCAGTGCAATTAGTCTTGTCATCACTGGCTGTCGGCTCCGGCGTAGTCTGTTCAATATCTTTCTTGCATCGTTCTGCTCTATTCTGCTCCTCCTGCTGTAGACATGCAGACACCATGGAAGTTGCACAGGACGATGCAGGCTTCCTGAGCCCCAAGCCGGACTTTACAACATCACATAGGTGAATGCTGATCTCCTCCACATTGGACAGCGGGTTCACCAGAGTCCTGTGTTTCACGAGCCGCTGCTCCAGCCTCTTGAACCTGTAGTACCTGCACTCCTGGATCAAGGACCGCCGCCTCTCATCGTCCATCTCGACACTGACTCCGCTCAGCAACGTCAGCAACTGCTCGAAGAACTCTGGGGACCTGGGGACGTACGTCGGAGGATACGGCGAGGTGGTCATCCGCTGCTGCAGTATCCTATCCTCCATTTCCTTGTAGAAGCCCGAAATTATCACGTGGAAGTAGTTGTTGCAGTCGCCCTCGTTCTTGAACAGCGACTTGGCCACCTGAAAGGACCGCCCGCCGACATTGATGTAGTAGAACTCGGAGTTCCGCAGGAACCGCACCAGCTTTGGCAGCGAGTAGAACAGCGCGTCCGTGAAGAGCGTGGTGTACTCCACCTCGTCCTTAATCATGATGAAATAGCCCTGCATGTGCCTGTATATGGCCTCAAAACTGGACGTGGACCTGTCCAGGAACAGCACATCGCCGTCGGTGTGCTCCCGGAAGTAGTTGGTGAAGAAGTTGGGTCCGTCCCACGACAGCGTTGCCCCGCTGATGCTGAACAACTTCTGCCCTACCTGCACCTTGTACACGCGGTCGCGAGGCAGCAGGTCTGGTATCTTCTCATAGTCATCCGCCATGGTTGTGTTATGTATATAGAAATGTGCACACTACACGTGACACTGTTTTACAAAGAAGCACTACTGAAACAATAACATCTTGACGCTGGAGGAGGCGAGTAAGAGCTGAGCCGATGGTACGTCAGACAGTTAAATATCAACAGTTTTAATCAACGAAAAAGAAGGCACTCCTGTAGTGTGAGAGCCGTCGGAATCCCGCTATCTATTAGCAGATCATCGCAGACAAAGCACTACTTGCAATCCCACAGCAAATGTATTTGTCAGCAATCACTTAATTATTAGCCTAATTCTTGCCATAGGGAGAGACAGGAAGTACAGCAAGCCGCACAGGATCCTTAGCAGGAGAGAACGCACTGCCGCATCGGCTGCCAGAAGCACATTCCCGCCCGCTGCCCGCATTGCTCGCATTGCCAAAAAAAAATTAGTAAGCTGTCCGTTCCACGTGATACTTCTCCGTTGTGTGCTCCATCTTTGGCAGGGAGGGACCGGCTGTTACGGGGGGCCGTGGGGGGGCGAAGACCCGGACGACGGAGCCGGGGTGGCCAGCAGGGAGAGAGAGAGAGACTGCAGGGGAAGGGCACGTCGTAACCACTGCGCGTTTCTCTCGCTGGCTTCTCCTGCTGCGGCCTCGTCGTGGGGCTTCCTCTTCTCCCACCACCAGGGCAGTACCCTGCGCGATGGTATAGAAGGGCTTCCACAAGGAAAGCACAGCAGACAGAGACGGGCTGTGCTGTTTTTATTTCCATGTCTGTCGATTGTGGCAGGGCCTGAGTTTTTCTTGTCCTCGCTGGGGCCTCTCCCTGCACCGCAGGAGGAGGAGGGGGAGGAGGGCACCTGCATTTTGGAATCACGAGGACGGGAATATGTGTCATTCAAAACGTAATCCATGTGACGTTTGAAAAATCCATATAATGGTTTACGCAATTGGCAGGTGCGGATACACCGTACCGTGGCATTCAGAGCCTTAGAGATCGGTGACCTACTGCATTCGGGACATCCAAGGTGATGAGATGTGGCTCCGTGTGTAATTGCAATTGAGATTGTAACTGCACTGCAATGCAATGCTATCACTGGCGAGCCGCAGATCGGTATATATACACGAAGAGACCGGATCTTCGTTGCATTGCCGGCTGCTCCGTTACTCGTGGTTACGGAGGAAATCTTTCTTGCTTCCGAGTGAAATAGAAAAATGCATCGCTTCAGCCGTCTGCAGATGCACACACACGCTTTCCGCGTTATATTTATATATCCGCCGTTGTGTATATGCCTCAACGTGCTACAGCAGAGAAGTTGCTGCACGCATCACTTCACGGGGGAAGCAAGCTCTACATACGTCATTGTGTACAAGCATCACGTTGGATATCACTCATTCACATTACACAAGCAAAAACCTTCTGGCCGGGCCCAGTTTGCTGGGAGTAGAGGCATCGCAGCTAGCCAGTCGGGTCCGCGCCCCTACGGAATGCTTGCCACCTGCATCCTCTCGCCTGTTGCAGGCGAGAGTTTGGGTGTCTGCGCTCCTTCTCCCAATCCTCAGCCACCCGTCCTACTCTTGTGGGTGGCGAACCGGCCTTAGAGCCTGCGTGGTGGAGGGAACCTCCACTCAAAACAGCGACTATCAATTCCGCCGGGCTGGAGGAGTCGCAGCAAAGCCAATTTTTGCAACGTGCATTTTCTGAGCCCAAGGAAGGGGGGTGTATCTCCCTCCCTGAAGTGTATGTCCCAACACCCCCCATTTGCACCAGGTGTTGATTTTTTTAATTGCGTTTAGGCACTCGGTTGCGTTGCAGCGTGAAGATAGTGTATGTCCTGCCCTTTAGGGGTGTGATGTCATCGATCTGTGTAAGGGAGCACTAATTAACGCAATACTCTAGTTCTCTTTTTTTTCATTTTAGAACTCATATTAAAGAATATAAATAGGTGTGTATAATAGATTCAATTGAGCTTGTAGATGGCTCTCTCCCTTGCAATTGTCGATAGCATAACACAGTAGATTATCTATACTCCTGTATCGCACAGATAACAACCACCCCACCCCTCAATCGAAAATAAGAAAAAAATGGCTGCTCCAAAGGTTAACGAAAAGTTGGATGTCCAAGACTTCAAGTTCCAGTACATTGACTTCGACCAGTCTGTGAACAACGCCGCTTGCGGCATGCCATCCACCGTGTCGTGGGCGGACTTCCTAGCGAAGCACAAGACCGTTGTCATCACCGGTGCCCCAGCTGCGTTCTCCCCAACCTGCTCCATCTCCCACATCCCAGGCTACGTCTCCAAGTTGAGCGAGCTTGAGGCCAAGGGCGTCGACCAAGTTGTGGTGGTCACCGTGGACAACCCATTCGCCAACGAGGCCTGGGCCAAGGACTTGGGCGTGCAGAACACCAAGAACATCAAGTTCGGCAGCGACGCCGGTGCCCACTTCGTGCAGCACTTGGGCTACGAGTTGAAGGTCGGCGAGGGCGTGTTCTGGTCCGGCAGATGGACCATCATTGTCAAGGACGGTGTTGTCACCTACTGCGGCAACGAGAGCAACCCTGGCTCCGATGTCACCGTCTCCTCTGTCGAAGAGGCATTGAAGCACTTGTAAATGCCTTCTTTTATATAGTACATATGCCACTTTACTTAACGATATAAATTCACAATAAATTAAAAAAATTGCTAATTAAATGTTGAAACTGCGGGCGCTGTTGCTTTTTGTCCTTCCAGATTGGTGTCCCAATTTATTACATATGGAAGGGTGAACACCACCAAGAGCATGGAAAAAAAATAACTATATTGTATTGATATAATTAAAAAAATATTAAAATTACTCTATGTAAGTTGAATATCAAACACGTACACACACTGCTTTCTAAGAATTAAAGATAAAAAATAAAGATATTTAAGCAAAGTCCAGCTTCAAAGAGACAAAACAATCTTTCTTTCCACTGGTTTTAGATTAAAACTCCGCAATGAAAAAAAACATTTATTATATAATCCCAATTTAATTTTATAGGACGTTGAGGCAAGTCGCTAGACTTACAACAACAAAGCAGCGGCACCAGCCAAGATAGCACCAGCAGCTGGCAAAGCCTTAGCGGCAGCACCAGTGTAGGAGGTGACGGTCTTGGTGGAGGAAGTGTGAGAACCGGTCTTGGTGGAGACGGTGGTGTTGTGGTACTCAGACTTGGTAGCAGAGGTGGTTGGAGCCTTGGTGGTTGGACCAGCAGTGGAGTTGTGAGCAGCAGTGGTGGTCTCGATTGGGCACCAGGTGGTGGTCTCAGTGACAACGTCGTTGACAGTGATGGTAGCAGTGGAAACCCAAGCTGGGGAAACGTGCTCAGAGCAGATGTGCTCCTCACAGTCAGTGACGGTGACCAAGGTGGTGATGTGGTTGGTCTCGGTGGCAGTGGTGATGTTGGAAGCGTTTTGAGCGACGGCAACAGAGGCAACAGCAGCGATAGCGACAGTAGAGAATTGCATTTTTGAGTTAGTTAAGTTTATTAAAAGCGAATGACAGAAGATATAGTTCTTGGTTTTTTTATTCTTTCATTCCTAAACAAAAAGACAATCCAAAACGGGTTCTAAAATTAACAAAAGGGTCTCCTTATATATTAATTTTTTGCTTTCGACACAACCCAGTTTCCCATTCCACTTCCTTGTCCTTCCCTGTACCTCCCCAGAGAAAAAATTTTCTCCCTTCCCTTGTCGACTGTCAAAGAGACATTGTTTACCAGCTTGTTTACCATAAAAAATGAGTCTCTTTTGCTTTTTTTCTCCCTGCTTCACGCTCTGCTTGCTGCTTGTTGCTTTTTGCGTTGTGTATTTTGCTGGGCAGTTTTCTTTTTCTTCCCTCCTGCAGCGCCGTCTCCGTCGCGTTTTCGCATCTGGCGGGAAAAAACACTCAACTTTTGCGCTTGCTTTTCGCTTCTTGGTGCAGCCTGTGTTTTTGCCCTCTTTGGGACCAGGAGGGGGCCCCCCACTGGAAGTGCGGGATGCGGATGGTGGATGCGAAAAAATGGGCGTGGCGGGTCGTGTCCAGCCCACACCGGACGCGGTTTTAGTGCTCGCATAGAGGCAAACGCGCTCTCTCTTGGTCCCCCTCCCATACGCGTTTCTGTGACAGTGTAATTCTCAGTATCTCTCCATTCTTCTACACCTGTTTCTCTGTCTCCTGGTGGGGGGCATATATTTTTCCGAAGGTATTTTCTTTGCCACTACCTCCGGTCCTGCGGTCGTGCAGTGGCTGTGTTTCTTTTTTGTGCCCCTCACGGGCTTCCATCAGACACCAATAATTTTTTCGCGGGTTATTTCGCCAGCCCTTTCTCGAACCCGCGTTTCTTTGGGTCTCTCTGCTGGGCAAATGCGGGTCCTTTGCTGCGTTCGCTGGTTCTCCCACCACCCCCTCTACTGGTGGAGTGCGGGGCTGTCTCACTCGTCATCAGTGCTTGCACTGTGCTTGCACCGGGTCCAGAACACAGACACCACCCACCGCACATCCAAAACAGAGAAGCGTTCCTCTCCGGCGAGAAACACCCGCAGCCACCCTCCTTACAGCGGTGCACAGCACCAACCCAAAAAAAAAAAGGAATGCGCATGCACACGTCACCTGCTTTCCTATTCGGGGCGTGCTCCTTCTATATTTAGAAGTTTTGTAAACAATAGGATTCCTTTCGAGAAAGGGCACCCCTCCCTATCAAACGCAAGCACAGGTTGCAAGCTGCCCCCTGCCCCAGCGCAGCAAGCAACCACACAATGGCCGAAGTATGCGTGCTGCATCCCACCTAGGATCTCGGGCTGCTCGTCACCCAAAACGGAAATACAGGATCCCATTATGACTCCCCTTCCCCCTGCTAAATATAGCAGTGGATTTACCTCTCTCTTCCGACGACGTGCCGTCTCTTGCCCACTCCAGCTCTGCTTTTCGTGTCGAAGAATGTGCCCGGAATTTCGCCCGACGGGACTGCCCCGGTGGGGGAGGCCCAGGTGTTGGGGGGGGGCCGTTCTCCTTTTCGTGTCTCGGAGCACAAGGCGACTCGCCCATTATATCGGCTGCCATGCCCTGAACAGGAAACGTTATAGAGGCATCCCAACCTCGAGACAGTGCCTTGCCACAGCGCACCTGGCCACAGCTCACCTGGCCACAGCGCACCTGGCCACACCACAGCACCTGGCCACAGAACATACGCGCAACACACACCACCATTCACATACGGTCTGGAATTTCCACCTCACACTTGCAAAGACCCTATCCCTGTTTACGAGTCATGTGCGCCACCGGGTAATAGCGATAGGTCATGTGGTGTGCGTGTAGCGGCACCTGTCACGGGGCGAGATGCTGAGAGTTGGTCCCCCTCCCCCCCCCCCCCCCCCCC
>JAJLUB010000039.1:0-97349 GCA_030564085.1 Nakaseomyces uthaithaninus
CCCCCCAGACAAACGCCGCATGGGTTCTCGAGGTTCAGTGTTTCTGCCAAAAAAAAAAATATGCTTCCCGAGGAGCAGGGCAAAGAGCCTTGAACAATGTATTTGGAGATGGGGGGGGCCATTACATTATTTGCTAAACCGGATCTTGCTAGCGGAAAGCAACCAGCAATTTACAGGCCCTATAGAGAAGTAACACCTCCACCAGTTGTTGCAGGGAAGAAAAGAAGCTGAGTACAGCGGGAAATAGACCGAATCAAGGGAAATTACAACCTTTTTAATTGCACAACCAGAGTCGAGTCGCATTAATATCAACGATGGCCACAAATGAGGAGTTCGTGCGGACACAGATCTTCGGAACGGTGTTCGAGATCACGAACAGGTATGCGGACCTGAACCCCGTCGGGATGGGTGCGTTCGGGCTCGTGTGCTCCGCAACGGACACACTGACGAGCCAGCCCGTCGCCATCAAGAAGATCATGAAACCGTTCGCCACAGCCGTGCTTGCGAAGCGGACCTACAGAGAGCTGAAGCTGCTGAAGCACCTCAGACACGAGAACCTCATCTGTCTCCAGGACATCTTCCTCTCGCCCCTCGAGGACATATACTTCGTCACAGAGCTGCAGGGCACAGACCTGCACCGCCTGCTGCAGACGCGGCCGCTGGAGAAGCAGTTCGTGCAGTACTTCCACTACCAGATCCTGAGAGGCCTGAAGTACGTGCACTCGGCAGGCGTGGTGCACAGAGACCTGAAGCCCAGCAACATCCTGATCAACGAGAACTGTGACCTGAAGATCTGTGACTTCGGGCTCGCCAGAATCCAGGACCCCCAGATGACAGGCTACGTCTCCACGAGGTACTACAGAGCTCCCGAAATCATGCTGACATGGCAGAAGTACGACGTAGAGGTCGACATCTGGTCCGCAGGGTGCATTTTCGCAGAAATGATAGAAGGCAAGCCTCTCTTCCCAGGGAAGGACCACGTCCACCAGTTCTCCATCATCACAGACCTGCTGGGATCCCCACCGAGCGACGTCATAGACACAATCTGCTCCGAGAACACACTCAAATTCGTCACATCGTTGCCACACAGAGACCCAATCCCGTTCTCAGAAAGGTTCAAAACAGTAGAGCCAGAGGCAGTAGACTTACTAGAGAAAATGCTGGTCTTTGACCCTAAGAAGAGAATCACTGCCGCTGACGCATTGGCACACCCTTACTTGGCGCCTTACCACGACCCAACCGACGAACCAGTCGCTGAGGCCAAGTTTGACTGGCACTTCAATGACGCTGATTTGCCAGTTGATACATGGAGAGTGATGATGTACTCCGAAATCCTAGATTTCCACAAGATTGGAGGTACTGATGGCCAAATTGATACCAACGCGACCTTCGACGACCAGGTCGCGGCTGCAACAGTGGCCGCTGCTCAGGCTCAGGCTCAAGCCCTGGCGCAAGCTCAAGTCTCAGACAACATATTGGACCCTAACCAACTGCTGAATGGAGAAGGAGTTCCTTCTTTGCAGGACGGCAGTAAAGATGGACTACTACGCGACAATTCACAGGGAATGAATGTAACTTCAGATACTATTAATGAATATGCCAATCAGGCTGTTCATTTCGCCAACGAATTCCAACAATAGACATCCTATACCCAAAAGCACATCTATCAAGCTCATATAAAAAAGAACTTTTTCCAAAATACCCGGGTTTATAATCAGAGTCGTTCTCGAACTTGCCACAATGTCTGTACTAAAAACATTTGAGCGCAGGAGAACCTTAACGGTCAATATAGTGATTTGAACCCATAATTCAAGCATAGACTTTCTCTGTTTCTTTTTCTTTTTTTATCTAGGAAGATCATGTTCTCCCAACTTTATTTCTGCAGTTAAAAATATTTTATGAATCTATATCCTTAAATAACTCCCTATTTAAAAAACGTTTTGTAATGCATTGAATTAACAAGTAAAACAAACAACTCTTAGGCCTATTAATCAGAATTATTTTTTTATTTATTTATATTTTACATGTTTTGTATCTAAGTAATCATCATATTCGTGTCATCAATTACAAAAGCAATAAGCCAAATAAATAGTACGTTCACCGAATAAAATGTTTTACAGATACAGAGATAAGTTTACATAACAAATCAAAAATATTTTCTCTTCATTTTAGAAAAAAAGGAAACTCAAAACTTTCAAAACATAAAAATTAAATAGTTCATTACAACTTGTCTTTACTTATCAAGTCAATATATCACACAAAACGAAATCATTCAATCGTCACCTATGGTCATCGCGAGAAAGTGTTGAATTGTGATTCGTTTCTCCAGAGTCTTTAGTTGGACTGGATTCCGCAAACACAAACTCTTCATCTCTTTCATCTGAATCATCAGCGTAATTCCCAATGGCGGATTCTATAGAGTCATTGTCATTCTCTTCCACCTCTTGATTTTTGGACTGATCGTTTTGGGGTATTTTATCAGTTGTTTTACCAGTTGAAAAATCAGTATCAGTGGTAATTGCAGCAGGCTTTAATCCAAGATTAAACAATGCAGTTTCAATAGCTTTGTTTGTAGAGTCACTGGTTTTCAGGTCCTGAGTTGGCTTCACCGTGTCAGGTTGCTTATCCTTGTGTTTTTTGCTTATGTTTTGGAAATAATCTTTCCACGTCGCCCATATCTTAGGTTGCTCTTTCGTGTTCGATCCAGACCTAGAGCTTGAAGACTTACTATCATTAAAGCTTGTCACAGATTTATTACTTGCACCATCACTCAGCTTTGTTTGACTTGAATTCACGCTCAATGCATTTGAATTTGTATTTTTCCGTAAGTTGTGGAAAGTTGCAGATAGCTTCTGTTGGAATTCCGCAAATGGATCTTTCTCATTACATAAGTGCTTTGGTTGAAACAAGTCAAAAAGTCTGTCATCTGTCATATTATTGAATATCTGAAAATTTTGAGTTTCTTTCCACTTTCTTACCCAATTGATATTGAACAAGTTAATTGGTACGTTCTGAACAAATTCATCTGGTAATGACTTCATGGCGGCTGGGTTATTTCTGTGAATTTCAATAAAATCGAATAATTTTACACTTGATAGAAGTCCAACTAAATAGTCTTCGAACTGCCATCTAATGAAATCCTCACTCCCTTCAAATTGAGAGTTTTTTGGAGTTTCTGCATCGTTCTCATTCCATGTCACTTTGACTATATCACAAATAGAGTCCATCCATTTTATATCTTGATTTGATAATTGAAGGGGCCCATTTAATTCTTTATTAAGTATTTCTACGGTGTTGGCATCCACATTTACAAGAATATCACACAGTTCGTTCTTCTGTTCGGCAAGAAGCTTGTTTGAAGTTCCTACCATGAAAAATTTTGTTTCTTTTGACTGTATATCATCGACTTGTTGTAATGGTGTATAAGGAGAAAACAAACCACCCTTTTCGAAAATATGCAATGGAAAGCCCAGAAACTTGAGCACTGAATATCTGTCGCTGGATTTGAATGAGTCTGCCACGGTAACATTGTCAAATGATGTGGAAAGTAAGGGAGAGCCTGAGGTCTGTAGATGGGAAATCAAATTCGGTATAAGACTAATTAAACCAAACTGTAAATTGCAAAGTACTTCGACATTACTACCATAGAATATTATTCTTTTTTCGAGAAGAAGTGCTTTAAGTAGCACTAAGACCTCTTTGTTGAAGCTGTGTAAGACTTTTCGCAGACAGAGTCCCACGTATAATTGACTCTCCTTTGTGCTGAAGTTCGCTGTCGCTGTTGCAGCAGTATCAGACGGGCTGATGTTCGGTACTGGAGTATTCGATCCCACTTCTGGTGTCCCGTTTATACTATTTCCCACATAAATGACCTTCAAACTCTCGTAGAGTGATTTTATGATTTGGCGATCCGAAAAGTCCTTCTGCAAGAAGAACGCGTTGGTCACTATGCTCAGTTTATCCTTTATCTGCCCAAATATGGGCTCATATGAGACCACCACTATGGCTTTTTGAACTGTTGACCTCGTCACATCCTTATCCTTCGCGAGCAGCTCATCGCTCCTTATCTGCCTCGAACACGAGATTGCGAAAACGGTTGTGTAATCAGCCGTGCTCACTTCTTCGCCTTCCAACTCCGCATTGTGGGGACTGCACTTGTTCTCCCTATCGTACAGCAATGTGAAGTACGTGAACGTCTCTTTGAAGCTGTGCGAACCATCGGGCAGCGCCTGGAACGGCAGGTTCGGCCACAGGCCGCGCGCATCCGTTATGCCCGCGGCGTCCAGACCCTCCCAGTACTCTACCTCAGGCCCGCGCTTGTGGTGAAAGTCAACCACACACACGCCAAGTATGGCATCGCTCATTGGGTCCCTTTTTCTTTTGGTTTCTTTTGTGAGTCGATTCCACTCTGACCCGTCTAGTAACAAAAAGAGTGTCTGTTGGAATAAATACACCTACTGCTACCTCACTTTCACAATATACCCCGTTGCACTATCCGAACACAGCAACAAAACAGAGATGGATACTAAAGCCTCTCGAGAAGCCTAGTGATTTCACAATGGGGGTTGGACGAAAAGCTGGTGTGGAGATATACAGCTCGGGTTGCGGTAGTGTAGACAGTTACTCCTTTAACCCACCCTGCAACTAATAGACCGTTTAGACGTAGAGACAGCCACCGACAGACTCTCCAAGTCCACTCTCATCGAGCCCATCTTCAATCGCTAGTCTTTCATATCTTCAATCCGATACGTGTTTAATCCCACACGTGAAATAATCGTACATAATGTACATAACCACCAACGAATATGGAAATGACTAGAACCGTCAAAACGGATGTATTATACAGAAATACGAAAACCGATGTGACTAACACGTACTAATGTATATAAAGTGTGATGGTACGTACAACAGTATACAACAATACAGGCCTGGTAAAGTACAGTTTCACACAAAGAACGGCCTGCTGATGTGTGCGTGCGTGTCTCCCTGACGGGCGCGAGGATCTGCAGCGGCTGTGCGCGCCTGTTCTCTGCAGCCCCTCTCAGTTCTGTTAGGGTTTGTGCAGATCGCCCATCTTGGGCTTCTCCCAGATGGGCTTGGGCTCTCGCCCCGCTGCAGAAGACACTGACGCCCCGGCTGGCGTGTGGCTTGAGGTCTCGTGTTAGGGTTTTCAGAGCTGAAGCTGTTGCGCTTGGGCCCCGGTGCGGCATGAGTGAGCTCGAGTAGGGTTGGGGGGGCTTAGGGCTTCCTCTGTGCGGGTGTGTCTGAGCCTCTTCAGTGACTGTGACTTTCGTGGCCTGGCGCAGACTCCCAAAGCCCAAATTCCCCCTCTTTAAAGCAATGCTCATGGGTGCTCGAGGGGAAGGATTAACGATTGCAGACTGGAAGACAGGAACTGATTCATCTCTCGAGTTCAAAACAGCAAAACTCCTTTGCACTAGTACCCAAATCAGTACTTTTGCTGCCTCTCCCCCACCCTCCCCTGTCGCTCCGCTCTCTCCCAATTCAAACTTTCTCAGCACTCAAGCACTTTAAAGGAGAACACTAACTAGAGGGAAGTATACCTTAAAACAGGCCGAAAAGGAATATAGACACAACAGAAGGGGTTCTTTTTGCTAGTTGGGTTCTGATATCATTCTTGATTTTGAAATGTTCGCAAAGTCTGCCGCTTCACTGTCTACAGCGACTGCGTCCGCGCAAGGGAGCAAGACCGTCGTGTCGCAGCTGATGGACGCCAACGACTGCAAGTACATAGCGTACCGCGCGTCCGTGGTGCGGCTGGTTGAGCTGAAACGGCTCCTGAACATCCTGATCCCGAACCTGAAGAAGCGGTCCTCCCCTGACAAGGCGATCGTCCCGCTGGTGACGTACATGCTGCCCCTGTTGGAGGGCTCTGTGTTCAATGTGAACTCCACGATGCGGAAGAAGTACGAGGACATTGTTAACGGTGTACAGGCTGCAGATGCGGACGTGCAGCAGTCGCGGGAGTACGATGTGACTCCCAGGGACTGGCTCACGTACGTGATGGATGTGCAGGTGAACAATATTGAAGAGATCAAAGTCGACCAGGCGGCATTCAAGAAGAGGCTCTACGACAAGGACGGACAATGGGAGACCATTAAACGGCTCTTGAAACTCGCTGACGAGGCCATAGCAGTGTACAACAATAAGCTTAAGACAGCGAACCTCATAAAACGGAACTACGCGAAAAATGTAGAGGATTTATTGAGACCTAGCGAGCTCTCTCTTTGCCTCGACTTAGCCGTGCTAATCACAGATTATGAGAAAGACACATCCGAAGCGTCTTTCAAGAAGCTGCAATGGCAGGTCATTGAAAAACTCTTGACCAACGTCCACACAAAAGTAGAGCCCTCACTCAAAGCCTATTATAAGTCCCTTGTTTCTTACCAGCAAGGTAAGCTAAAACTCTACAACCTTCCATCCCCTGAGTACACTATTCACAGAATGTTTGCATTTACTTTGAGACTGCTCGAATTGTTGGAAGTCTTTGTTAGTGAGGTGAGAGTCTTATATTACGCTAATATGCATGTCATGAAGGACATAAGGACCAAACTGGTTAGCGAAAACGTATACGAATATGATTTGATGATCAAACAGTTGGAAAAGCTATGTGCAAACCCATTGTATCAGGTTAAAGCCTCGAAAGAGATTATGCAGTTCTTGGAAAAATACCCGTACTCCCTCCCAAAAGCGCTCCCTGAAAAGACTCACGAACTATTTACGAAAAAGATAATATCCAGATTAATCAGTATATGGAATATAGACGTTGATCTGATTCAGAAGTGGATTGACATGTGGAAGTTCTGCGACAAGAACACACCAGCAAAGGAGAAAATAGACAACTCCAGTGAAGAGCAAATACAAAAAATGTACGAGGAAAGATATACAGTCGACGAGCTTGCTTATTTGGAAAGAGAAGGGAAGCTTAATAGTGGAAAGAAAACGGTCGGAATGTTAATGAAATCATCTAGCTCATCTTCTCCGTCACTGTCTCCCAACAAAACTCCTAAAAAGAAAGTGAGCATTTCAGGTTTAACAAGACCTGGTGTAAAATTATCGAGGACAACATCTACATCTGCATCAAACAGTAACTCTAATTCGAACCTGTCATCAGGTGTGGCAACTCCGAAGGAAAGAAGCAGAAGAGCATCCGTCGATCAAGGCTTTTTGCGTCCAGTTAGATTACCACAATTAGCAAAAACTAATACCGCTGAAAAAATATCAGCTCCTTTGATTCATATTAGCGAGAATTCATCTGTTGCAAATTCAGTTTCATCATCAACCGCTGGTTCCCCTTCCATTTCGAGAAGAGGTTCTGTTATAGATGATACAGTCAAGAAAACCGTTGTGAATCGGATTATTGAGCGAAAGAAGACAGGAACACGTAATAGGCCCAGATCTGCTTCTTTACAGTCGAACGACTCAAGGAATAGCAGCAATGTGAATAGTTCGGCCAATACCACCTCAAGTACCCGATTCCTCAAACCAAATAGTATTCAGACACAGGTTCGTTCGAACTCGTTAGAGTCAAACTCGGCGCTGAACCAAAAGATGGTCCAAGATACGTTCAAACATCTTATGACAACAAACTCCCAAAGAAACATGAAAGCGTCACCTTCTGCATCGCCATTAAGAACGAGCTCACCATCTGTCTCGCGATCAAACAGCAACAAAGTTCAACTCTACACCTCCCCGGAAGCTAAGAATAAAACAAGAACTGCTACAAGTAAACTGTCACCGGAGGCAAAGGAAACTGGCACCATCAAAGTCTCTCCATTACCACATGAGGACCCAAAGAATGCAAATGAACAATCGAATATCGAAAAAGCTATAAAACCTAAAGAAAATAATGAAAAAGAAAACAAAACTGAAATTGTTAATGGAGAGACCATGAACGGTATTACTAATAATAAATCAGATAGCCCACTTGGAAGTGATGAAAATGCCGAACCACTAGATTTCAATAGTGATGACGATAATGCAAGTAATGCCAAGAAGGTGCGTTTCGCCGGTGTGCCACCTATGACAGACGCTGAAAATCCACAGCCAACAAGGAAGGGATGGTACAAAAAACCAGCTGTTCTGCACTACCCACCAGTTCCAAAACAAGTTGTTGTATTTGGTGACAGATTGAGGCAGGAAGGTATGGTATTCAGAACTAGTTTAAGAGACACAGTTGTCGCTACAGGATCAGAAGTCAACAAGAAGAGTTCAATGATGTTGAATTTCGCTTTGGACAATCCTCCCGTAAGAGAGATCTCTGGTCACAGTAAATTTGCTTCCAAGTTGAGAGAAAAACTCACTAGATAGATTCATTTTTGTTCTACTTTGCCACGCACATATGTAATTTTTGCCTATTTCTTGTTTTGATCTTCCTTCTTTCCTTCCTTTCTATTTTTCAACGACTTACCCAACATACATTTGTGAGAAAATACCTATCTATGCCACTAAAAATAAATTCTCCAATACAGACACACAAAATATATTCTATAATATAATATCTTATCTTTTATACAACTACTATCCAAGTCTTCATTCTGTAACTAACCCTCATTTATAGCTGACTCTCTTTGGATTATCATCACCAGGCCATCGCAAGAAAAAGCAATTTCTTTTTTCTTGCATTCAACCTGAGCATTTTAAATTTGTCTAAGAATAATATTGGCAGATTACTAGAGCAATAACATTCCCACATAGATATAAATTTAGACAACCAACAAGCGTCATTAAGAATGAACTTTAGTTCTCTTTTGCCTCCACCGAAAAATTCATCCTCACCGAATAATCCCGATGATCAGCTTATATTGCCCAAAAACCATGATATAATAATCAAAACGCTACTAGAGAAGAGGTCCAGTAAGCATGAGCATGCAGACTTTGTAGCCGGCAAAGTTTCAAGCTATAATGAGTTTATTCCTCTTCGCCAAAGTGACTTTTACGGCGTGGATGCTCCGATGCCTAGCAAGGAAGAGATACAAATTTGTCATGATAGAACAAAAGAAGTCATTGATCGTTTGCTGGCTAGGGTCAATAACAAAGGGACAAGTACAGCGGATAAAACAGTGAAGAAAATAACTATAGGGAGCCGTAGTGTACATATCCAAGGGAAAACCCAGGATCCTCTGCAACCCGCTAGGCATAAGAACGTCAGCCATAAAATTATTGCTCCTTTAGTGGACGAAGGGAGTACTCCAATATTGCACTCCACGGACGGCTCAAAGAGTAACACTTTAACCAAAGAAGAAAGGTCCAAGTGGAACATTCCAGCCGCTATCTCTAGCTGGAAAAACCCATTAGGATATACTGTTGATTTGGAACGCAGAGCAGCTCATGGGAAGAATACACTCTCAGTGAATGAAGCAACCTCCAAGGTTTCAGACATAGTAGCTGCGCTTGATGAAGCCGATCAGGAGATGCGAGAAACTATCAAGCAAGAGAATGAGCTGAAACGGAAACAGAAACTAGAAGAAGAGAAAATGAAAGAGGAAAAATTAAAATCCATTGCTGATAGATCAAGAATACGAAACAAAAGACAACTCGAAACTACTAGAGAATCAAGGTACGTTACGAACCAATCGAGATATGGCGATCGCAAAAAGCTAAAAACAGAGGATGATTCTAGAAGAAGTACTGTAGATAGACTCAAAGAACTTGCATATGCACAAGGTAGGGAAGTTTCTGAAAAAGTTATTCTCGGTGCCGCCAAGGCCACTAGCACTGGAGGAAACACCGGTGTTCAACATGATTCAAGGTTTTACAGCAAAGGTGCTAACGCGACAGCTAGACGTAACGAAGAACAAATTTATGACAATCCGCTCTTTGTGCAACAAGATATTGACAGCATATACAGAGTGAATGCTAAGGGCATTGATGAAGCCAACGAGGTAACCTCAAAGAGAGGCCCTATTCAATTTACGAAATCAAGCCAGTTGGGGGAGGATAATAGCAACCAAAAGAAATAGTGTCAATGGAACTGAATATGTGGTTCATATATTATATTCCCTATGTGTTATGTATTCAATTTTAAGTATAAAATCCAATAAATGCAAAATTCAGTAGTTTAGTTATTCTCCCAGCTATCTTTGCAGTGAAGAAAAGAATCCATTTTTTTCATTCAGCAACGCCATTATCTTGCTCTAAGTGATTTAGTTCGTTCTTGTAGGCACTAGCTTCCTCGTCAAGATCATGCAAAAGTTTCGACTTTATTTGATGTTTCTTCAGCAAGTTGATAAAGTTGGTATTTCTTCGAATTGCAAACTGCTCCAGCTTTTTTATGGTTCCACTAACCTTCACTGTGTTTACTATAATCCCATCGACGTCACCGATTTTATTTACTAATGATAAAGTAGCCAGCAGAAGCCCCAGGTCCTCCCGATGGCACCGTATTATCCCCGTAGATGTAGCGTTGCTGAAGTACTTCACATGCAACAGCGACTCCAGCTTCGCAGCCCCTAGATCACCAAAATTGTACTGGAGCACACGCCGTATCTCACCAATAATGGTACGTGTATTTATCTCGTTGTAGTTCGCAGTCTTGCGGTGGTACCCCATCATCACATCATCCATCCGCTTGAAATCATCGCTATCGAGCGCAGCAGGCGGGTACAAAAGCTCAAACAACACATATCTGGTCTTCAAACGCACCATCACAGAATAAAACTAATCACAGATCTCAGAAGTATCACAAGTGGGGCCCTAACTGACTGACGATGCTTGCTGGAGCTGCGATGAGCCGGGCTGTTAAGCAGTTGACCAACATTTTCTTCATTTTTTCAGAGCTGAGCACAATGCGCGTCGATGAGCCCGAAGGCTCACTTTTGTTGACATAATTAGAATCAGACGACATGATTAACCTAGGTCAGCATGCGGGATTGCATGGCCAATGAGCTCTGATCACAATTGCTGAGTCAAGTAAAAGGGCAGGAAGAATAAGTTTTGGAAACACTGGCTTTTTTTTTCATTTTGATTATTGCTTTTTTTATTTTTTTGACATCTCATCAAATTAGAAATTGGATCTCACTTTCGACATGGAGGTACACGATCTTGCAACTGCAGTTGAGGAGATGACGGGCGAGATACAGGACGTGCGTAAGGTTGTGTTGTCGCGGGTGAACGAGCAGAACCGTCTGGTCTCGGATATGATGGAGCGGTATCGGTCGAATCTGCGGATTTTGCAGGAGCAGCGAGTGACGGTTCTCTCCGAGCTGGAGCGATACCAATCTGAGGAGGAGAAGATGAAGGAGACGCTTCAGCAGCTGAATTCCACGAAGGACGAGTTCAAGACCGAGATGGAGTCTTACCAGGTCAGAACTGAGAAGCTGGCGCTCGAGCGTGAGAACTTGCGAAAGCAGCTGGCTGAGCTGAACAAGATATTCGACGAGAAGTCCCGGGAGATAGCCAGGTACAGAGAGATGATAACGCGACAGAAGCAGCTGGACAACCCCGAGATCAAGCTGTATGAAAAGCTGCTAGGACTGCAGATCGATAAAGCAGAGCGTAACACCATAAAATTCACCTTCACGGATGGCGGAAGGGAGAAAATCCTGCGGTGGGTGATAATAGATGTCTCTGAGTCAGACGAACCACTGAAGATAAAAGATATGGAACCGGCTGCGTCACAGCAGCAGACTGAAGAACTGGAGAGTACACTTAACCAAGAAGGAATTGTGCCGTTCCTCGTGCAGGTGAGACAAGTGCTGCTCTAGAGCCGCGTACAGAAGTAAGGCACAGAACAATTGCCAACCAGACACACCAGATACCGATAGCCATCGGTGCAGACTGTGTGTATACAGCCAACATGAACTATGGCTATGCCAATGAAGTGTCTGCAAACACGGCAAGTTCCACGTGCAAGCCTATTTGGAAAAAAATAATCAACCGAACAAGTAACTGAGCAACGTCAGGAACAATGTGATGATGCGGATAGCATAGCAGAGAGTGGACTGGGGAAGCTGAGATATTCAGTATTGAAGGGGATAAGAAGAGTTTGCGAGTTTTGGTATTCTCAATTGACTTCACCTGACTTAAAATCCAAGGCTTGTGTGTGTAAATACTGCGCTCTAGAATAATCAGGAAATGAAGGTATCGCTTGTGCTGGCCTCGATCCTCGCAACGCAGGTTCTGTGTTCTCCTGGGGACAACCTGGACGAGTTTATAGACTGCACGTGTGCCTGCGAATACTACCGGCATTGTGAGGGGTCTGGCATCAACTACATAGACCCGAACACGAACGACTTCCACAACGTTGACTTTGTCGGGCTCATTGACTCAGAGAAGACCTGGGTTGACAGAGCGGTTCTGAAGCTGACCTTCTGGGACTGCATGGCCGAGTGCGACTACGTGTGCCAGCAGATGATCACGGAGGACAGGGTGCTGAACGGGGAAGAGATTTTGCAGTTCCACGGGAAGTGGCCTTTCAGGAAGATGTTTGGGTTCCAGGAGTTCTTTGCGAGCATATTCAGCATCGGGAACTTCGTTTCGCAGTACAGAGGGTACAGAATGATCAGCAGGAGAATGGAGCAGCCTAGCAAGCAGCGGGACAAGTACTACGACATGCTGCTGCAGAGCTACCTCTTTGTCTCGATGATGGGCATGATGGCGTGGCTGTCGAGCACAGTGTTCCACTTCCGCGACCTGCACATAACCGAAAAGTTCGACTACTTCTTCGCGGGCGGCACCGTGCTCACGGCGTTCCACGCGATCCTCAACCGCGTGGTCTACAAGAAGGTCCACAGCGCAAGCAAGTACGCAGTGATGCAGGCCGTGCGGTACGCCACGCTCACCGTGTTCCTGTGCCACATCCTGCGCCTGTACATCGACTGGTCGTACACGTACAACATGCGCTTCAACATCTGCTTCGGCGTGCTGCAGTACATGATCCTCATCTACGTCGCGCTAGACAACCACCGCGAGCTCGAACAGTGCAAGACCGCACCCGCGTACACAAAGCCCGACAGGTTCACCCTGGTGCACCTCCCGGTGCTCCTAGTCGTGTTCACAGCCCTCGCAATGAGCCTCGAGCTCTTCGACAACTTCTCGGTCGCCCTCCAGATAGACTCCCACGCAACCTGGCACCTCCTCACCATCATCCCGGGCTGGTACCTCTTCGACTTCTTCCTCTACGACCTGGACTTCAACCTACATAGGAAATAGCGTATAGGCCCTTGGCAACACAATGCTATAATTGTATAATATTAGCCTAGCGCATACTATACGAACACGCCACGCACCCCCCCCTCACCTCCCCCCACCACTCTCTCTCTCTGTCGCCTCCTCCCGCCACGGCCCCGCACGCGCCCGCATAGAGCGATTTACGCTGCACTCGTGTCGCCAGATACGTGGTGTCAGGGCCCTCCCTTTGTTCGCCTCTTTGCTCCCCCCCCCCGCGCATCTGCCGTGGCCCGCACAGCCCGGAGTTTTTCCGGAGCCCCCCGAGAAACCTGCACGCCCTCTCGCCCCTCAAACAACTGCACGCGGCGGGATCGCCTTCTATGCAGGGGGGCTGATGCGTCCACAGTGCTTCCACAGTGCTTCTACGGTGCTTCCACAGTGCTTCCACGGTGCTTCCACAGTGCTTCCAATTGCCACTTGTGTATCTGTAATTGGTCCTGGAATGTTCTGGACCCCCCGCTGGAAACCCACAGCGTGCTGCGCAGTGACTCACGCGCCGCTCCGGCCCTCTCTGCGGGAATTGTTTTTTCGCCGCGATGTGACGCAAAAGGCGGGGCGTCGCTGAAGCGGGGGCCCGCCTGGGGGGTGCCCACCTCTGCCCTTCCGCACAGCCCCTCCGGGAGGGGGGCCAAACAGCCACGCCATCGCCCCCACCCACACGCCGATTGTTCCGGGCACAATGACGTATTTTCACGAGTTTCTCCGGGGGGGCTCAGGGTCCAACCCATTGCAGCCCCGCAGGACGTGCACAAAGGGCTTCCACGGATCGGCCAAGGCACGGTGTCAACGGCCCGGAGAGAGAGTCATCGCCCGACTCAATCGGGCCCGGCCCCTTAGTAAGCCAATTGAGGGATCGGCGATGCCCTCTATTACAGGGCATCGCATATATAAACAACTACTACTCCCCGGACTGCAAGGCGAATTGGGTTTTTGTTCTAGATGTGAATTGAAACTCAGTTATCCAGAGATATAACCCTATATTCTAAAACTTAAAATGCCCGGCTTACAATCGCCACAGTTAGAGCATGCAGAGCTGCAGCCTCCCGTCTCGCTCGCGGGGAAGGAGCGGAACTGCTCCATCGACTCCATACTCAACTCGTCTTCGGAGGGGAGTTTCAACATCCCCTCGCCCCCGCTCTCGCCGAAGTTCGTCACGCAGCCGCTCGTGCCGCAGCGCAAGCGCCACATGAGCATCGACAGCCTCGACCTGAACTCGGAGCCCCGCCACGGGGCCTCCTACGCCCATGCGGCGCCCGCCAGCGTCGTGCCCGGCAGCGTCGTGCCCGGCATCACGACGGTCGACATGCAGACCGCGAACGCCAGAAAGCTCAGCGACGACATATACGAGTTCCTGACGCAGTACAGGATGCTCGACGGACTCAAGCGCAAGCTGGAGTACCCAGGCCCACACCCCGAGAGCGCCGCGGCCGCGCGGAACACGCGGAGACACAGGGAAACGTCCCCCAGACAGCTCACCACACCTACGACAAACACGCTGATGACGCCTCCCTCCATGAACACTTTCTTCTACAACACACGCTACCACCACTACACACGGCTGCCATCCCCAGTGATCCCCAGGGTCACGGTCGGCGCTGTGTCCGAGCAGCCGAGGTTTGTGCAGAGCAGGCCGCATTTCGCCAGCCCACCCACGTCGCCCACGAAGAAGCGCAAGACCGTCAAGTCGCCTTCCAGCTCGCAGTTCCAGCAGCACCACAACCCAAACCCGAACATCGTCTCCGTGAAGGCCATCCAGCACGTCCCCCAGTACGTGCCGGGCGTCTCCTGGGAGAAGCTGCCCGACTACTCGCCACCGCTCACCACGCTTCCCGAGGGCAACAGAAACAGCCTCAGAATAGAGTGGAAGGGCAACCCCATGGACCTCTCCATAGACCCGCTCAGGTCGAAGCTGCACCCAGCGGAGCTGGTCCTCGCTTCCATCCTCAGACTGCCCTGCGACCTCTACCTCGACTCCAAGAGGCGGCTGTTCCTGGAGAAGGTCTACAAGCAAAGGAAGGGCATGCCCTTCAGGAAGACAGACGCACAGAAGGCCTGCAAGATCGACGTGAACAAGGCGTCCAGACTGTTCTCAGCATTCGAAAAGGTCGGCTGGCTAGAAAACCGCCACTTCGAGAAGTACATGAAAGATATTGCCTTGTGATCCATAGCTGCGATCTCCCACACTAATACTGTTTGTGTTCTTTTTTCACCTCTCATCGATTATCTTCTGTTTTTTTTTGTTTCTCAATTCGCATGAAGGAGACTATTACGCATATTTGATGTGCCTTTTTTAATATCATCGCTGTGCCACTAACATGGTACTCGCACCACAGTTCGTTTTCCGTTCGACCCGTTTTATGCTCAGACTCTCTTTTGTGGTTTCAAATACATCATTGTTACTCTTCATTCTTCGTGCATTCATTTAGGGTCCAATCCGTGCATACCATGATTTCCATTATAGTGAGTTAGTGGGCACACATATTTTCTATATATTAAGTTTTTACTGCATTAAATGATGCATCTTTTTGTCAATTAATAAAATATGTATATCGATTCATGATTTATTTTGAGATGTGTCATTATACTGTTACAAACTGCGATTCGCATGTAGGACCATTGCTTCTGGTACTGGCAATGGCACTAGGGGTGAGGCATCTTACCGGGCTTCTGAGTTCAGCTTGTCCAGGATCACATCCGTCCCGGCATCGATGTACCTGCTTCTGCCCGACACAGGCCTGCTTGCATTGTTTTGAATGTCGGTGACAAGGCCATTGACTTTATCCATGGAACAACTCTCCTCGCTCTCTATGTACAGCCGTCGCAGCTGCAGCACTAGCAGCTTCACAGTGTCGTCCATCGGCCGTATGCTTTCCAGTACCTTGCTGCTAGCGCCTTGCTCCTGCACGAACCTCGCCAGCAGTGTTCTGAACCGGGACAGCCTGCGCTGCAGCAGTTTCAACTTCTTCAACTTCTCCGCAAGCTGTCCATGCACGGCAAACGCGGCCTCCAGCTCAGCAACCTTCTCCCGCAGCTGCACATCCACATCCACACCCGCCACGACCCCGCGCCCGACCACAGGCACCTCCAGGTCCAGCTGGTGCCGCAGCCGAAACACACCGCTCTCCAGCAACTCCTCCGGCACCCTCAGCACGTTCCGCAACACATACAGCTCCAACTTGTCGAAATTCTTGTCCACCGCGCTCTCCATCAGCGACTCCAGCTTCGCCACCCCAACACGCACCTCCTCCTCATACGACACCCCGTCAACAACACACCTGTCCAGCAGATACCGCTCCATCGCACTCGTGCACTTGTACATCGTCTCGTTCACACAGTTGATGATGTCGTCCACCAGCGACACCGGCGGATACTCCAGGTGCTCGGTGAGCACCGACGTAGACCGCAGACTCGGAGCAGACATCACACACTTCTTAAAGCCCTCCAATCCCTGCAAACTCTGCTCTAAACCCCACTCCCAGATCAGGTTCCTGAGTGCTTGTTTATCCTTTTGACACCTGGTCTGAAATTTTTTTTACTGTCGCCCACAAAGGCCTTGTATAAGAGAAGCAAGGTTTGGACCAGATGGAGGTTCAAGAGAAGTGCAACTGGGCAAGAAAGGGCAATTGCGCACTGGCAGAGCACGAAGGACTTTGCATCTTACAGTTGGCTTGACGCATCTTTAGTACGGCGCGGAAAAGGGGCTACCATAGGCGGAGACGTGATAAGGCTGGCAGGGAATTGCAAGCGTGCGAGGACAATTGCAAGGTTTAAACGGAAGGAACGGGCAAGATGAAGAGGTCTACGTTGCTGTCGTTTGATGCGTTTGCGAAGACGGAGGAGGACGTGCGGATTCGGACGCGGTCCGGTGGGTTCATCACACTGGGGTGTCTTGTGGTGACGCTTTTGTTGCTGCTGAGCGAGTGGGCGCGGTTCAACAGCGTTGTGACGCGTCCCGAGCTTGTGGTGGACCGCGACCGGCTGCTGAAGCTGGAGCTGAACTTCGACATAACGTTCCCATCGCTGCCATGCGAGCTGGTGACGTTGGACATCATGGACGACTCTGGGGAGCTGCAGCTGGACATTGCGGATGCGGACTTCACGAAGGTCAGGCTGGACAAGGCGGGCAAGGAGCTCGGGAGCAGCAGCATGAAGGTCGGCCAGGACGCCGACAAGGAGCGCGAGGAGCTGCTCAAGAAGCTGGACCAGGGCTACTGTGGGCCCTGCTACGGGTCGCTGAACCAGGACAAGAACAAGGAGGACGTGCCCAGGGAGCAGTGGGTGTGCTGCCAGACGTGCGAGGAGGTGCGCAAGGCGTACTTCGCGAAGCAGTGGGCCTTCTACGACGGCAAGGGCATCGAGCAGTGTGAGCGGGAGGGCTATGTGGCGCGCATCAACGAGCAGCTGCAGGAAGGGTGCCGCGTCCGCGGCTCGGCGAAGCTGAACCGGATCAACGGCAACCTGCACTTCGCCTCCGGCCCCGCGATGCAGACCAACAACGGGCACTTCCACGACACCTCGCTGTACGACACGCACAAGGGCCTGAACTTCAACCACAGGATCAACCACCTCTCCTTCGGCAAGTCGGTCGAGGTCAACGAGCGCGTCAAGGGCATCGAGCACGTCTCGATCAGCCCGCTCGACGGCCGGGAGGTCTCCCCGGAGCGCGACACGCACCACTTCCAGTACAGCTACTTTGCGAAGATCGTGCCCACGCGCTACGAGAGCCTGGACAAGAGCAAGAAGATTGAGACCGCGCAGTTCAGCTCCACGTTCCACTCGCGCCCGCTGGCCGGCGGCCGCGACGAGGACCACCCGACCACCATCCACCAGCGCGGCGGGTTCCCCGCGCTCTACATCAACTTCGAGATGTCGCCCTTGAAGGTGATCAACCGCGAGGAGCACGGCCAGTCCTGGTCCGGCTTCATCCTCGCCTGCATCACCAGCATCGGCGGCGTGCTCGCCGTCGGCACAGTGCTCGACAAGGCACTCTACAAGGCACAGCGCACGATCTTCAGCAAGAAGGACGTGTAAAGCAAGAAGGACGTTTAAAGCAAAAGAGAACGACAGGTGTGTCGGCACAAGAAGAACGATAGATTGATGTGTAATAGAAGACAATAGCCGGGTGTACCACACTCCATATCTGGGTGTTTCAAAAATCGATGAGATGAGGGAGAAAGCCCCGGGTTGAGGTAGTGATAGAGTAGAAGAGAGAGAGAGAGAGAGAGGAGGGCCGGGCCTCGGCCCGGCACTCCTCTCTCTCTCCTCTAACCATCTCACTCACATCTATTGCTCCCTATCGGCCCCCCCTTTCCATAGCATTATCTAATCATATAGATGTACAGAATGTAATACCACCGAATTGTCCGATAGTGACCATCCTCCCCACCAGGCAAGACATTGTCGGCGGAATGTTTCGTCTCGCAGACAAACGCCAATGGCCCCCCCCGGGCCACGTCACGCCAGACAGCCCAGACGGGGTTTGGCCAGACCCCAGCCCACAAACCCTAGATCAACAAAAACCCCTAACCCCAAACCCTAACCACGGGGCACCGGAAACTCCGAGAAAACCTTACCCGGATGCACGTGCAAGGGTATATCACGTGGCGTAGCCACGTGATATACATATATACATATATACGGCAAGGGCACATGGTAGGGTCGTGCAGAGCAACAGTGATTTGCCCTTGCGGCATGCACCGCGCAGAAAGGGCCGCAGGGAGCCAGCACAACGGCCCGTCTAAGCGGGAAAATCCATCACGCGCACCAGTCGGACTGGGGGGTTGGGTCTGGGACAGCCCAGCAACTGCCAATTGCTAATCAGAATTATCAAGCCTGAGCATTGCGTGCTGGGCGTATAATTGCGTTGAACACAACTTGTACTATCAATTCGACCTGCGTTCAATCCCACAGAACGGTTGCAAGCTGCATTTGGAAGGTTAGAAGTCGCGACGTGCAAGGAATTGAGAGAAGTGCATTGGGAATTTGTGGAAAAAGCGAACTCGATGGCTCTCGGCGATAAGCTCAAGGGAAACGGGAACATATTCGCGGGGATGAACATGTCGAGCTCGACGCTGTCGAGCTACGGCACGCCGCCGCAGAGCGCCGGCGGGCCGCACAGCGCCGGCGGGCCGAACACGGTGATGAACCAGAACGTCGGCGAGTGGAGCTCGCTCTACTACGTCGCGCTCGCGATGAAGAAGCGGCTGGAGAACCTCTCGCAGATGGCGCCGTACCTGAACCTCGCGTACTCCTCGAGCGAGCTGCTGAGCGAGCGCCAGGCGCTGCTGCTGTCGCAGAAGCAGCAGCTGCAGCAGATGGGCGACCGCGGCTCGTTCGGCGGGCACAACGGCTCTGCGCGCGACAGCCACGACAGCTCCACCATCGTGTCACACACGAACGCGACGAGCCGGTCCAGCGCTATTTCCACGGCGAGCAACAGGGACGACATGACGATGATGGACGGCATCACGTACACACAGAGCAACCGCAACCGCGCGTCCAGGGACAGCAGCAGCGCGCACTCCATGGAGGACACACTCCTGACCTTCAGCATGGGCATACTCCCCATCTCCATGGACTGCGATCCGGTCACGCAGCTCTCGCAGCTCTTCCAGCAGGGCTCCCCGCTCTGCGTCCTTTTCAACGCCGTGAAGCCGCAGCACAAACTCGCCGTGGTGTCCTCAGACGACCTCAAAGTCTGCAAGAAGTCGATCTACGACTTCATCCTCGGCTGCAAGACACACTTCGCCTTCAACGACGAGGAACTCTTCACCATCTCAGACGTCTTCTCTAACTCCACCAACAACCTCATGCGCGTTATCGACGTCGTACAGACACTGATGGACTCCGCGCCGGAAATATTCCCCTCGCAAAAAGCCGTACAGAGCCAAGTCCTACAGGAGATAGACGAACAGCAACAGAACCTGCAGCTCCAGATCCAGCAGAACAAGAAGTACGCAGAACACTACAAAGTCATCAAGGAGTTCGTCGCAACAGAAAGAAAGTACGTCCACGACCTCGAGGTACTGGATAAGTACAGAGAACAACTTCTAGACAGCAGCCTGATCACATCGGAGGAACTGTACATGTTGTTCCCTAATTTAGGCGAGGCCATCGATTTCCAAAGAAGATTCTTGGTATCCCTAGAGATCAATGCCCTCGTGGAACCCGCAAAACAGAGAATAGGTGCCCTATTTATGCATTCAAAGTACTTTTTCAAACTGTACGAACCGTGGTCTATCGGCCAAAATGCCGCGATCGAATTCCTGATCGGTACTCTCGAGAAAGTTTCAGACGACGATTTCATCATCAAAAACAAACTAGAACTACAATCTTTCTTATACAAACCAGTTCAGAGGCTCTGCAGGTACCCATTGCTGTTAAAAGAGCTGGTCCATCAATCGGTTAACGAGAAGAGCATGAAAGAGCTGGATGCCGCATTAGACATTTCAAAGAGTATTGCAAGAAGTATCAATGAAAACCAAAGAAGAACAGAAAACCACCAAGTAGTGAAGAAACTGTACGGAAGGGTTGCAAATTGGAAAGGTTACAGAATCTCCAAATTTGGTGAACTCCTTTACTTCGATAAAGTTTTTATATCTACTAATAACTCGACGGAACTTGAAAAAGAATTCGAAGTTTACTTATTTGAAAAAATCATCATATTGTTTTCTGAGATAAATACACCAGTCAAGAAATCAACATCTGCATCATACATATTGAAGAAAAGTAAGTCCGGGAGTACAGGATCTGCATTATCATTAAACATCAACAACAATTCATCCAGCAATAACAGCTCAACCTCATTTACAGCTGCAAATTCCGATTCCAAGCTTGATTTACGTGGTCGTATAATGATCATGAACTTGAATCAAATCAACCCAATTGATGCCAGGTCACTAAATATCACCTGGGAATCCATTAAGGAGCAAGGTAACTTCTTACTGAAATTCAAAAATGAAGAAGTAAGGGACAATTGGTGTGCGTGCTTACAGTCATTAGTCAGAGATATCAAAAGTGAATCATTTAGAAGTACAAATAGCAATAACAGCGACCACTCTTCATATGCTTCAGTTACATCCCCACTTGCATACAGAAATCCTCATGACAGTATTGCTTCATTGAACAGCTCACATAATAAGCACGTCTCAGATATCTTGAGATCAAGTAGTAAAAGAAGGACTTCTCAAATGGATAATGAATTCAAAAGTATCAGTGAAAGCTACAAAAGTTCCATACCTGATAGCTCAATCTTAATAAGAATCGCATTCAATAACGACTATTACACAGTCCTCGTCGAGAAACAAAGTGATGTTGATACTGTGATTCATACGATAAAGAGAAAACTGAATACAAGTGGATCTGGTATCTCAAAAATCAAGTACCAAGATGAAGATGGTGACTACGTGGTATTAGAAAGCCAAGATGACTGGATGGTGGCTAAAGATATGTTGAGTGAGAATAATGAAAGAATTTTAAATGTATGGACAATTACTAATTAGCATCCTCATTTAAACATGAAATGTCAAGACATTGGAGAATAACTCAGTATTCAAAAACAGAATTTTCAAACATTCGAAAAATTTATAGTTAGTATATACTTAAGGAATCACTAGAACCTTCCACTCAAAAGGAGGCTCAAAAGTAAATAGTGAAATGCATGGTTTGAATTGAAGTTTCTTGACTGATATAATTGCTCACGATACTGATCCTAGCGATGAATTCTCTTGCTCGATCAAGCCATGACGCGTTAGAAAATACATTTACCCAATTGGGAAATTTGTTTTGTTAAAAGTGATGTCAAAGTCTTCCATTGTATGCTATTTGACAATGGAAAGGACTATTTACTTGATGAAATGAAAGTTGAAAGTTAAAATGCATGTCTTAATAATGTCCTATAAATTATAAAAACAATGAGTGAGTCTAAAAGGGCTTTTGTGAAAAAAGAATGCGAGCCTTTGAAAACAGGAAAAACATTGGATAAGCCAGATAAATGTGATTTGAAGCGAACTTATTTGCTCTCGGTCCAAAATGAGCATGTTCTATAACATATAAATTCTTTTCAGTTTATAATAGTTTTTTTTTGGGTTTTTTAGTTTTTTATAATTTGTATTTTGCAACGTTTGATCCACAAACTAATTGCAAATGAAAAGCGTAATTTTGCTACCTACTATCAATTCTTTTGCATGACCTCTCACTAGGAAAAAAATCAATATCCATATTAGAGGAGGCCCTCTTGTGGTGTCCCTTAACAAAGCTTGAAGAAGAGGTTATCGAAGAGACAGACGACTTATTGCTTACATGGCACAAGTACTGGTTATTTCTTAAATTACTACCCACTTTGTGGACACTGCCAGCAGCAGAAGAAATGGAAGCTTGTCTCTTGCCTAATTGATGCCTCATCGCCTTATTTTGCAGTAAAGATGGGGTATTAGGTGTGATTGGTAAGCAAAAAGTTGAACCTGATCTAGAAGGAACAATCGAAGAAGAAATCTGTGGTGTAACCATAGACTCTGTACTACTTAAAGTTTTCGTATGCTGGTGGATATTCCTAGTAGTGTTCATAGAATTGTTAGAAGGAGCAAAAGAGAATAGATCTGGGGATGCAAAAGGAGAAATGAAATTGTTCATAGCTGTATTAGCATTACCACCGGAAGAGAATGGTGATAAAGCTGATACACAAGAGTCAAGCCCTTGTCTTTTTCTTAATAGATTTGTTTGTGATGTTATCATCGAGTGATCATTAAGCGTTAAATTTTGGTTATACACATGAGGTTCATCAGTGGAACTGTTATTAGCAGTGCTTTGGTTATTGCAGCCAGGATTTTTTGGGGAAAATGATGGCGATGAAAATGCAGATGATGAGGCTGAAGATAATGATGGGATCTCATCAAAAGTGTTAGATAATGGCGAACCATTTGGTGATAAGTTTTCAGGAGAAAATGGATAGGTATTCGAAATCTCTTGAGATCTGTAAAGTTCTTCCAATTGTAATTGGATATGGTAGTTTTGCAAAGCGTCAAGAATTCTCTTGGAGGTTGGTACACCAGTTTCTGATGCCTTACACTCACCATTACCGAGCTTGGAAGACATGTATTTGAACTTGAAGCTCGATGGAAGAGAATCAATGTTAGACACAAGGTTCAACAATTCTTTGCAGATATTGATTAAGTTGTCGTCATTAACATTCAATTGCAAATCTTCCCACTTGTTCAAATTGTAGAAATTCAGCGACATGGAGACCATAGTAATGGCAGCTAATGCAATGGAGGACTGGTTGTAGTTGAAAGCCAAGTCCAGGTTAAAGGATGCAAGCTCACACAACAAGATGGCGCCCAACTTGATCTCATTGATGTTCAATTGTTTTGGCAGCTCATTGTCACTTGAGTCGTTAGTCTTCAAGAACAACAACATGTCAATAAAAGAGTCGTAGGTAGCAATGTGGCATAGTGACCAGTTCAATGACTTCAATAAATGTAACTCCATTTCCTTGAACTGACCAGCAGTGAACTGGTTACAACACAAACTTTGCAGGACCTTCAATGTAGCAACTCTATTCTTGGAGTCCCAGTACTTGGAGCTGATCCACAACGCGGTGAGCGCAATCAGCTGGTACGTGGAGGACTTAATAACGTACTTCGACGCGTACCTGTCCAAGATGTCGAAAGCCAGGAACAAAGTCGAGGTAGACAAGTTCAATCTCGTGTGGCAGTACATCAGGAAGTCGAAGATCAAGGCCCTCATCTTGTGGTTGATCTGAGGCTGCGCCTTGAAGTTTGATAGCGATTTGGTCACCGATGTGGCGTGGTTCAACTCAGTCTCCAAACTTAGTAGGTGGGAGAGCTGGTTAGGACTGTACTCCTGAATGGTCAGGTGGTGGGTCTTCAACTCCTTTCTGACCAGGTTAGCGTTACCTGCTTTGACAGCAGTGATGTTTCTTCTAACTTGCGCAAGGTACTGCAAGTTAGGTAAGCTGGAAGACTCATAGACGGCATTTTTGATTGATCTGTGAGACATAATTGAGGCAAAGGCGACAAACGGGAAACAAAACGAAGTACGGGATCGGAGACAGGAAGGGAGGGGAGTCTAGATATATATCTTTATATTGCTTTGTGAAAAAAAACAAATTGTATTTTAATGAAACAAACCGGCTGTTGATTAGATAAGGGATTCAATGAAGAGAATTAAGAAAGAAATTGCGGAGAAGTAGTAACTCTATTCTTTCTCTAGAAACTTTTCTTGTTTAATAATTGGACTAAAAGATTGAACCTGGAAGAAATAAATGAGTGATTCAAAGCAATTGATATAGTGAACGTGCTTCTTTTTTAGTTTGCAAACTAGGATAGAAAGGACCAAGGGATATTTTTTTTGGTAAAAAAAAGTAAAATTTCTTTTAGATTTTAGTTTTCAGTCAATTGATTTTCGATCTTAGATTCATGCAAGTCTTTTGATATTGATTAATGCGGCTATTTGAAATTCTTGGTTCTTGTAAAAGGTCTACTTTTGATCTGCCCTTTTTGATATCTTTTATAACGTCTAGAAGTTTAGTGTAGTAATTGCAAGCCAGGCAGTGACGAACAAGTCCTAGCAGTTTGGTATTGATCTCTACTACTATTTTTTTTTTAGTTATTTTAAATTGATCTGATATAAAATATGGGGTGAGGAAACGGTCAAGGAAGAGAGAATTGTTCCCATATATATATTTTATTTCAATGGAGGGATAGAACTGCTACTGGGCGGGAGAGCAATGCTTCACTAGCTCAATCTTTTTTTTTTTTTTTATCTTCTTCCCTGGCTATAATGGTTGGGCTGGGAAGAGCCAGAGCACTACGCGCACAAAGCTCGCAAAAAAAAAAGAAGGTGCTGCCTTCCCACAGAGAGATCAACTTTGCCGGTGTCAAAGGGAAAAAGATATCTCAGTGCAGCACAACGACCTCCATCACCTTCGGGGGAAAAGCATCTTCCCTCTGCAATTCCCAGCACTTCGCTCGTTCTCTCTCACTTTTCACTTTTCACTTTCACTTTTCACTTTCACTTTCACCTTCACTTTCGCTATCTCTATCTCTATCGCTCGTTACAGTTTTGTCCTGCTGAATTAGGGCTTCTCTTCCTGTTTCCCACCTTGTCTCCTCCAGCTTCCGCAGCGCAGGGCGCAGCACTTGTCCTCCCACACAAGGACATTTCGTCCTGCATTTGTCATCCGCCGCAGGGACAGAAAAAAAGAATGGCTGTGGAAATACTGCTTTGGGCAAAAAAACTGAGCTCCAGGACATTCCCACCACCCCCTCCGCCCGCCGTTACTCGCCTGCTTTCTTTTTTTCCGTTGGCTGCTCTCTCTCTGCCCGCAGCAGCCGGGTACCTGGGCAGCTGAGTTGTTAGGGTTTGCACTCTCATCTCTCATTTTTTTTTACTCAACGTAGTAATTCCTGCACACACCACACAGAGGCGTTCTGCATGCGGCCCCAACTACGACCACTACTACGGCACACTGTCCCCCCCCCATGCCTCTCTCTTTTCTGTGCCCTAATACCTCCAGCCAATTTCTTTTCCTCCCCCCCCCACCCCACACTACGCTGTTTATTTGCGCTTCTCTTCTCTCCCTGTGCCTCAACCACTGCGCTCTAGCAGTGCCCTAGCAGTGCCCAGTGCCCGAAATCCTCTCCTGCCACACCTCGCACTTCGCAAAAAAAAGGCTTGTCCTTGTCGTAGTGCGTTTCTTTTTTCTTCTTTTTAAAGATTTTTCCGTTTCGGGAAAAACATTGAATTTCTCTTCGTTCTTCGTTTTTGCTCTTCTCGGGAAATCTGCAACCCTCCCCCCCCCAGGGCTTTCTTTTTTTTGCACTGATCCAACCCTAACTGCCATTAGGGCTTCCCGATCCAATAACCATGACACTGCACATTGGGAAGAGCAATCCATTTCTTTTTGGCTATTGCTTTTTCTTGACATATTTAGCGGTGCGCCTAAGGTGACAGTGCACTGTCATCCCCCCCCTCTGGAACATAAGCTCCCTTTTTGCGTTTGTCTTGCAACTGTAAATTACTATATACAGGATATTTCTATGTAAGGTGGGGTGGGACAGGGCTTAATCCCGAGATCAGCTTCTCTTCAAGGGGGGCTAGCATAAACGTAAGCTAGATCACACATGGAGAGAAAAAGAATAGAAGGCAGAAAAGGAAAGCTTTGCCCCCTCCTCGTATTGACATACCACATAACTCTTGATCTGGGTCCTAAAAATAGTCTTATCTCCGACTCTCCAGGCAAATAACCCACTTCCATCACAATATAGAGCTATGCTAAATTGAAGTGTTCTCTGATGAATAGGGAAAGGAAAAAAAATAAAGAGGTGTTCAGGAATTCAGGAATAGAGTGGCATGAGCAAACTCACTTCTTTGTAAAGTAGTCATCCCAAATGGGTTTGGTGTACTTCACGAACCGGTCCTTGCAGTTTTCAAAATTGTCAAGCGCTGGCCGTACGTCAATGTTGAACGATGGCAGTCCGTCAGCGTCATCGGGCCCGCCGTAGAAGTCAAGCACATAGCGCACCTCCTTCTTCCCCTCAGGATTGCTTCTGAGCACCACCCAGTCGTGTCTGTCAAAGGGCAACTCACCCTGGTAGTATGCAGGGAACAACTGCCCCAGCCAGTAGTTCCAGCGCGCCTTCGGCGATAATTGGTCTGGCCTACCCGTGAACTTGAGAAGCTTCGGCTCCACATGTGATCTCTCAGTGTATGGCTTCTCCCATTCCAATATCTCTTGCCAGCACCCCTCATTCAGGAAGTTGTGCACGAACACCATCGACTCGACAGCGTCCTCTGGAATTTCCTCACCAGTGTTGGGGTCGATCTTACCCTTCCGGATCATAGCATTGTACATTTGCTGGGGGGATGGATACTCCCAGTACTCATCTGAGGAACCCTTCGGAATCGTGGACAAAGTCCTCTCCTTTGGCAGCACCAACTTTTGATCTTGCTGTCTCTCATGAGAAAGGTTGGGCATGTTGTTCAGTGGATTCAAGAGAGGGTTCTCTGTGTTCATCTTGCTGTTGCCGGCCATGACAGGGCATCGCCCGACATCATTAGGATCGTTGACATCATGAGGTGCAGCCGCAGCAAACCCGCCACGGTTCTGTGGCTTATCTGCCCAAAACCAACCCATGTCTTCCTTCGGTAGATAGCGTTTGTGACTCGCTGTTGTATTAGGACCCTAGGTAAAAGCGTAAGTACGTATATTCACGATTCGAGGCCCCCGCTGTCTATTAGAACCTGTTCGATACTGGTATAACCAAAAATTTATCCGACTTCCTGCCCGTCAGCTTTTTTTACTATATTGAGTAAAACAAGATCCAGAGGTAAAAAGAAACGAAGTGAACAGTCCTGTATGCAGATGATTAATTTTCGCTTGTAGTCTAATATCCGAGTTGTATTAGCTGTGAAAGAGGTGTCAAGCTCAGAGATAGTACCTGCTCGAAAAGGCAGAGTCGTGCTTGCAGCCGTGGTGAACAGTAAAGGGCAGCGTCTCGGATGGAGATATCTCTTCTAAAATGGAATTGGAGGTGGAAGAACACAACCGAACAAATTGCCTTGGTTGTTTGTGAGACGAAATGTTTGTGAGTTCGGCAACCACAAGTAAAAGCCCTAGCACTCGTGTTTTTTAACTGTTTATGGGATACTGTTCTTTATCAAACTATCTGAAATCAACAAAAAAAGAAAGAACAGATAAGTAACAGGGTTCTGGTGGAAAAAATATGTAGTACCTCTAAAGGGCTATGGCTGCATGAAAAACTTGACACAATATATCTTGATGTTTGAAACTGAAGGAGGAGACTGCCAGGCTAAAAACCGTTGGAATTTTCGTTCTTGCCTTGAGCTCTAGACAACCAAAATTCTTGACTAAGGAAAAAAAGTGGGCCCAGCATAGGCTGCTGGCAAGTGCTTCGCCACCTGGGCCAGCAACCCGAAGAAAAAGTTTCACGGCCAACGTGCAAATATATCTTTCCACGGCGCGGCAGGGTCCTGCCCGAGCAGAGACGGAGCTGCACGTTTCAGGGTCCAGCTCTGTTCCCCCAGGCCACACCGTGGGAATCTTTGCTCTCTCTTCCTCTCCAGCTTGCACTGTGTGCACAACGACGGGGGAAGCCGTGTGTTATTGTCCTTTACAGCACATGTTATCTTCTCAGTCCAGTGTAGAGAGGGAGAGGAAGGGTGCTAGTGCGTTGCACCCGAGACCCTGCCGTGCTCTCACGTTAGACAGGTCGTAGTCGCCCTGCATGATTCAGTGGTAAGGAGAAAGTCAAGTCACCTTTCCTACTGCCCCTTCTCTGTATGGAACAATGGACAGGCCAGGATCTCAAGAATGTTCAGACCACCTGGGCCAAAACATACCTGCCGCGCTGTCTGAGCAAAAAAAGTCTAATGTTGGTGGCGTGCAACGGCCATTTACTTTTTTTTTAAAGCTATTTCGAGGTCTGCGGAGTTTTTCTCAGGAAAAAGAAATTGCACAGGAAAAAGGAACGTGAACTCAATCTTTTCTTTCTTCCTTTTTTTCTCAAAGATGGACAAACCAAAGCCCTAATTCCCAGGCAGTTAGGGTTTGAGGAAGTTGAAGCCCGGCAGAAGAAGTGTTCGTGCGCCCTCTTTCATTGGAGAGCGTCATGGAAATAAGAAGCACAGTAAAAGCAACGGGGGACTTCTGAGGTGCCAAAAGAAATCGCCAGTGGCCCGTGTGGGTGAGCTCATGGTTGTCCCATGCTGAGTTCACAGTTACAGTGAACTCAAAAAACACCAGATTTACTTTTTCTTTTTAAAGTTTGGTAGATCAATGAATCAAAAACTCGGTTGAGTCTGTGAGCACGCAGAGTGGGCATGTGAGCAGTTTTTTGGGACTAGGCTGCCCGTGCTAAGTAAGCATTCAGTCCTATGTGGCACCACCTCTTGGTTGTAATGTGTACATAGACGGCAGGTCCAAGCCGCAATTTTCGTAGTATTTTTTGACGTTGTGGAACCACTAAAACTCATAAAACCGCTTGCTTAGTGATCCGAATGGTGCCAGTGAATGGATTTTACATATTACTCATTTCTGCCACTCTCAAGTACCCTAGCAGTGTATTGGGCAGAGGCAAAGCAATGTGCGAATAGCGAATGGGGGTAAAGGAAACTCCCATATAATCAAAAGGTAAAGTGGTTTCACTCTGACTTTCTTAGTACTCTTGCGTATATCTAAAATTCCAGCCAATATACCGAAAACAGTAAATAAACAGTACTTTTGTCGCACTTACAGAACCGATATGTTGCCTCTAAGCTAAACTATGAACCAGTATATGCGTTAAAAAAACGAATCTTTCTATGTACCTCATTACTGAATCTTACACTACTGGAAATACAGTGGCATTTTGATCTCGCAAGGTAGCTTACTAACGCAAAAAAAAAATATTTTTTTCTGGAAAAACTACTATCTTTGGTTCTATAATAAGAATAACATACATAAAACATACTACAATAATGCTTTCCCTCTACTTCTACTTGCTATTATCTTTTTCTTTTGCATGCAAATCCATCATTTTGCCCGCAAAGGTGATGATTTGCACAATTAGTTGGTTAAGCTCTTTTTCTTTTATATCAAGACAAATGGTTCTGGTTTGGCCCCATTACTGATTCGTTTAAAGCCAAGGACAATAGGGTATGTTATCCAGATACATAACAACTCAACTTCTTTCTTTAGTTCTCGCACATAAAGCAGTTGCAGAAACCTCATCAGGAGATGCTAAATGCCTCTACCCAGAGATCACTTCTGACCAATAGCATGCCACCCAGCCACTGCCCCAACTGACATCCTTTCATCCAGCGACGAACCACACATCTATCATAGGAATCTGTCCGTGCTGTCAAAAAATGTCTCTATGGTTCTTTCTCTACTCCTCGATCTAAAGAAAATTTGCTTTTTCTTGTGACACAGAAGATCACAAAGCACGCACATGATGTCTGGTGCAGAGAAAAAAAAAGAGAGAGAGAGAGAAATAGTGTAGGGATGCACTTTCCTTTTTTGGAACCTCAGTTCAGGTCAGGCCTGCGGACCCGCCTGGTGAATCTGGGACATCTGGGACATGTCAGTAACCCAAATCTCCAAATCTAAGCTTTGGGGTGTAATTAATTTTTGCGGGGGACGGGACAAAGGACAAGGAGTAGAGAAAATGAGGCAGACCAGTTTTCTGTCAGAGAGCGCAGGACAGATCAGTCAGGAACCACACAGAGGTTGGGTATGGGCGCCCACAGAGATCAGTGCAGCGAAAGAGAGCAAACCAATTTGAACGTGGCGTGAAAAGGAGATTGTGAAGAGAGCGGAGTATCGAATTATGAGTGGTTATTATCTCTCTCTCTGTCGACAACCCCTCAGAAAGTGCCGTAGGTACCTGGTTTTTTAACACCTTTCCCCCTGAAAGCTTCATAATATTATTACCTATTCGGGAATAACAAGACCTCATCTTGGGAAGTGGAAGATACAAATTATTACCGAATTCGGTGAAAATTGGAATTGGGCTGTATCTCTACAATAAAAACTCAAGACACAATACAAATACAATACAAGAATGAAGTTTCAAAATTAATGCTGGGCTTCTCTGGAGTGGTGATCGCCGCCTATTACGGCCAAAGATCGGCGTTTAGTCTTCATCTTTGTTAATAAGAACCTACAAGCGGGATCAGAATAAAAAGGGGGAGGGCAGAGAAGCATATGATAGTGACTGTTCGTAGAACTGACCTCTGTGAATTTAAGCCTGAGAGAATCTTATACCACACTAGAGAGTTAAATTTGAAATATTGGATTTTCGCTAACCATTGCAAAATAAGATTTTCCGATAATTCGTATTAATCTCCTGACTTTAAGCTTGTACTCGGTTAACTACATATTTCTGCTGCTCCGGAACAGCCTATTTAAGAATAGGGCAAAACCATTTTGCCCAGTGACACACAGGGTAACTGAGCCTGTCCTGAGACCTCGTTGAGGTTTTTGTGCTCCTTCATATATCGCTTCTTTGGAGCTCATTCGGAAAAAAATCCCAAAAAAAACACAATGACAATGCTTTTCTTTGATTGACCACAGAGAAGCCATTTCCGTAACCAGGGTAACCCAACTATCATGGAAACCGCAAAAATAAATATAACAATTGACGTATCTAAACGTGACAAATGCATGTTTACCCTTCCGCGCAGCGTGACCATCAGTGAAAAGTGATATTTGGTCCCGATCCCATTTTTCTCTACATCCCTCCAATCTCCCTTGTGGTTCTCGGGAGAACACCCAAGCACCCTGGAATCCCAGTTTGTGCTTCTCTGCGATCAAGGTTCAGGATATTTGAAATTGCTTTTTTGAAACTGCTTGCTTTTTTTCGGATTTTTTTTATCCCCCCATTGTCCTCACCTCCGCGGAGCCATCTGAGGGATTCCACTAGTTCTATTCTTTCCAACTGGTTGCGAGGGCTTAACTGAGTAAATACGTAATATCTTCGCAAAATGCTTCCTCTGTGCCACTGCACGCGTGTGCGAGACTGAGGTCGAAAGAAACAGACTCATCCGCGTGCGCCTTGCAAGGTTAGAAGGGCAAGAGCAAGCACATCACACTACGCAAGCCCTGGCAGCTCCAACCACGGGGGGCCTCAGCCGCTGCCCTCTTTCTCGCCTTGATGCGTTTACACTAGACCTTCATCATCTGGCAGCTGGCTTGTACACGCACGTAGGTCTCTCCGCCTGGCATTGACCTTGCTCTTGCTGCATCGCTCACGGTGAAGCGTGCGGTAATCGGTGGGATGCCCATGAATGGACGACCCATTAAGCTACACACTGCGCACACACTGGGTACAACAGCTCCTATATTGTTCAGCGGGCAGCCCGGTTCGCGAAGGTAAAAAGAAAGAATTCACCCGAGAAAGGACGTTATGTGGGATAAACCAAAGTACAGAGAGAGAGACCCTTGTAGTGCAGGTTGTCTCAAAAAGTTGGGCGACGATCTATTGTAGATGAAGTGGAAGAGGGAAGAAAGAGAAAATTTTTTTTTTTCACTCTGGGTTTCTCCTCATCTCCAACTACCCTCATCGATTGAAAGAGAGATGTGCTCGCCCTCCAATGATAATATATAAGTATGAACCTTTTGCGTTTATACACTTCTGCAGTTTTTGGTCTTCTCGTTTATTTCGCTCTCCCGTTCTCTTCCACTTCTCAATTCTTGGTTTTCTTCCTGTTGAAAAGAAGACCAATCCAATAATACCTTATTGAATTGTACAGACAAAAATGGAATCCAGATTGCACAGATTGACTAACTTGCAAACCACTCCAGGTGAGGGTTTGAGAAGAACCGCCATCATTGGTACCATCGGTCCAAAGACCAACAACCCAGAAACCTTGGTTGCTTTGAGAAAGGCCGGTTTGAACATCGTCAGAATGAACTTCTCTCACGGTTCTTACGAGTACCACAAGTCTGTCATTGACAACGCCAGAAAGTCTGAGGAGCTATACCCAGGTAGACCATTGGCTATCGCTTTGGACACCAAGGGTCCAGAAATCAGAACTGGTACCACCACCAACGACGTTGACTACCCAATCCCACCAAACCACGAAATGATCTTCACTACCGACGACAAGTACGCCAAGGCCTGTGACGACAAGGTCATGTACTTGGACTACAAGAACATCACCAAGGTTATCACCGCTGGTAGAATCATCTACGTCGATGACGGTGTTTTGTCTTTCGAAGTCTTGCAAGTCGTTGACGACAAGACTTTGAAGGTCAAGTCTTTGAACGCTGGTAAGATCTGCTCTCACAAGGGTGTTAACTTGCCAGGTACCGACGTCGACTTGCCAGCTTTGTCCGAAAAGGACAAGGCTGACTTGCTATTCGGTGTCGAGAACGGTGTCCACATGATCTTTGCCTCTTTCATCAGAACCGCCAACGATGTTTTGACCATCAGAGAAGTTTTGGGTGAGAAGGGTAAGGACATCAAGATCGTCGTTAAGATTGAGAACCAACAAGGTGTTAACAACTTCGACGAAATCTTGAAGGTCACTGACGCTGTCATGGTTGCCAGAGGTGACTTGGGTATCGAAATCCCAGCCCCAGAAGTCTTGGCTGTCCAAAAGAAGTTGATCGCTAAGTCTAACTTGGCCGGTAAGCCAGTTATCTGTGCTACCCAAATGTTGGAATCTATGACCTACAACCCAAGACCAACCAGAGCTGAAGTTTCCGATGTCGGTAACGCTGTTTTGGACGGTGCTGACTGTGTCATGTTGTCTGGTGAAACCGCCAAGGGTAACTACCCAATTAACGCTGTTACCACCATGGCTGAGACTGCTTTGATTGCTGAACAAGCCATTGCTTACTTGCCAAACTACGATGACATGAGAAACTGCACTCCAAAGCCAACCTCCACCACTGAGACTGTTGCTGCTTCCGCTGTCGCCGCTGTCTTCGAACAAAGAGCTAAGGCTATCATTGTTTTGTCTACCTCTGGTACCACCGCCAGATTGGTTTCCAAGTACAGACCAAACTGCCCAATCATCTTGGTCACCAGAAACGCCAGAACTGCCAGATTCTCTCACTTGTACAGAGGTGTCTTCCCATTCGTCTACGAGAAGTCTGCTGTCTCTGACTGGACTGAAGATGTTGAGGCTAGATTGAACTTCGGTATCGAGAAGGCCATCGAATTCGGTATCATGAAGAAGGGTGACACTTACGTTTCCATCCAAGGTTTCAAGGCTGGTGTCGGTCACTCCAACACCTTGCAAGTCTCCACTGTTTAAATCTGTTGAGAAGAATTTGAAATCTAACGAGTTTATTTACAATTTTCTTTTTTCTCAATTTATTTAAAAACAATTTATAGATTTGATATATAAATCAAAATGAAGACATTAATGTTTCACGAATTCCTCCTTATTTAAATCATGCAAATGTTAGGTGTGTATTTATGAGGTTAGTTAGTACCAAGTGCAAACTAATTTACTTGATGCTGGAGGCATAAGAAATGGATGTCCACATCTACATATTTCATAACGAACAGCAAAATATCTAGACATCCTCTTCTCAATATAACTTCATCAACTCTGCATTCAGGTCGATTGCAAAGGGCACAACAGCACTACTGCGATAGTGTGAGGCAGAACGGTACACACTACAAAAAGTAGAGAAAGCAATTTGAAATGACGTGGAGCCATACGGAGTACAATGGGAAGTTCAAAATATCGTCTTAAGCCAAGAAATGCCGTAATAATAGTAACCATGAGGAAGAAGAGAAAGTACCTGCTGAAGAGGAAAAGAAGTACCTGCTGAGGCTCTCTTCATAACATCACCTAACTTCATCCTTCATATAACGTGCCAGCATGATCATTAGAAACTCAAGAAGAGAAAGATGGTATGATCTAAATATGCTGAGTGATGAGAAAAGAAAAAATCAGACGTGGGTAGATGGTTGTGCGCTGTTTTTAGTGTGCATCGGAAGGTATCCAAGGCAATCTCCTGACAGCCGGTACCAAAAGAAAAAAATCTGAAGCTGTGCTGCGGGGAAGTCTGTGTAGAGGTCTGGGGCATTGACATGTTGATACCTTATCCATCAGTAGATTCCTATCTTAGCTCAGATGGTGTAATAATAAGCAGATGCACTTTATATCAAGTAGCAAGTTGCATGTTATAGGGCCGCCATTGAGTAAAGTCTAACTGATTTTAATAAGCTCTGAATTTAGCGATTGCCTGACGGCAGTATATCCTGATTTGGGAAACAAGTGGCAAGAGATAAGGAATGTGGAGTGGGGAGGGATCGTCACCAACCGTTTCCTATCCACCAGGACTGAACTCCTGCAGATATTCTGTGTTTTCACTGAATATCGAAGTTACGTATCCGATTTTTTTTTAGGGCAGATGTATAGCGTTTAAATGATTGTAGCAATGGGAAGGTGGTCATAGCAGATATCCACTGATGTTGAAGTTTCGCAGCGAAAACAACTAGTGCTTAAACTGGAGTTATGTTCCACCATTCCATACACGAACATCAACTGTTTTCTACCAACACATGGTGACATAGAAGCCCAGGTTCTTAAAAACGAAGTAAAAGAAAAATCACACAACAGGCATCATTATAGAATCTACCAACACATGGTATACCGGGTTACGTGTTTTGGGAGATAGAAATAAAGGTGGGAAAGGGGCGAGGAACTTGCTTCTTGAAAACTGTGAAGAATTCTACCTCACCTCTCCAGCTGTTTAACGGCTCCGCTTCTTACGCTACGATAGGCTACAAATATTCTATTTTTTTGTTCATGTACCACACAGTACAAATCTGAAAACAAATGCAAAAAGAAAACAGAAAGGATCCATTTCACTGTTTATATGGAACTGGATAAGTCAACAGAATAAAAATCAAAAGTCAGTTAGAGCACGTACAAGGTAGTGTCTCCATACGGGAGAGACTTTCCAGCTCTTATTTCCATGCCCTGGTAAGTAGCACGGAAATAGGAAGCCCAATTTTCCCACACCCTGCATTCAGGAATCGATCTCCACTCCCTCCCGTAGAATACGGAAAGTCTCAAGGAGTGAAGAACGTATGAAAACTGGTAGAAGTCTATACGGCACTTTCTTAGTGCCACTAGTACAGCATGAAGAAAGGACCAGACCAGCTGTCCTCAAGGACTTTCTGAGGTACGCTTTTACGTAAAACTTACATAGAAAAAGAGCACAGAGCACAGGCAAATAGGTAGCTCCAACGAAAAGACAGGAGAATACCATTCTCGTAGTCCCACATTTCTGAACGTCCATGCCCAGTTCTCTAGGGCCACATCTTGCAACTCCAAAGGATAAGGTATTCCTTCCAGCGGATCCTGGCGCTCTCAAAGGCACGTAACTGATAGAACGAGGTAAAAACAAAAGAGTGACGGGCATCGGGAATAGCAGAGAAAACTGTGCTGGCAAGACGGATAAAGAGCAGAATAGCGGAAAAAACATGAAGATACAGAGGAACCGTGGAACCAGGAGGTCAACAGTGATCACGACAGTATCTTAACAGCGAGGAAAAAGAAAAATGCTTGGAAACAAAATGGAGATTGTGAACAGTCAGCAAAGAATGCTTTGCTCTCTTAGTAACTTTCTGCTTTTCCAAAGACCTGGAATTACTATCATTAAATATTAACTTATGGGACGAGCCACTAAATAGTAAGGGAGGCCAGTGAAGGACGTGCGGGCACGAGAAGATTATCTTGTGTTTTTTACTTCATCCCATCATTAAATTATGCAGCTGATTACGTTTAATCTTATTTAATTGATTCGAGGTTGATATATAAAGAAGCAATGCTGAAGAAGGAAGCATCGTAGTTTCCAAATGATGGATGTGCCTTTTCTTTCCACCTTCTCCTCCCTTACATTACAGCTAAAGGGGCCTTTTCGCAATGTTTGACTTTTAATCTTTATGTATATAATTGGGAAGATTTGCGTTCGAGCACATATTTTTTTCACTTCTATTCCCTGAATAGCTAATAGATCGAACGATTTTTGATACCACGTTCTTATCCACATGTGCCGTTGATAGCATTCAGCTTCACATTTGGAGTGATTTCAAGATGATGATTGTAACTGTTTTCATCTTCTAACACAATCTTCACGGCAAGGGTTGTGCAGTTTCGGTTGATGATTTGGATTGTTCGTGCTGACTACACTAATATGCGGACGCCCAGCGTAATGGTTTGTTGAAGAGTATGAATTATAATATTGTCATTACATCCAAGCAAAATATTCTAAGCCCGGCGAGTTTTGACCGGAAGCAACTTCCAAGTTGCGTCCGCATCGGAGAATCTTCATGACCCTACAATTGAACACAAAAATCACGTTGTGAGAACCTGATAAAGTGATGAAGCGACGGTCGAAAGAAACGAACTCCCACATGACCGTTGCGGATAAGCCACACCATCCATTGCGTACAGTTGATCTTTTGCAAAAAAACTAGAAACGGAAGAGACAATATCGATAGATGGAGAAACACACGTGTGAAATATACTCGTGCCTCTGATATCCTTGTTCAGGAATCAGATTTCGATCCTTGCCCACTGAAAAGGTTTCGATGGACCTTGTTAAGGTTACCCTTACCCCCGCCCCCCCCCCCCCAGAGAATCACCGTGCACAAGGGGAAAAAAAACTACGTTAGGATTTGTTTGAAAAACATCCAAATATCGAGAAAAAGCCCTGTTAACATTACATACAGCTTTGCCCTTCATCTTTTTGCATAATTTACAATCTTTAGCTAACCTAGTACGTGTTGTGTCTGAAAAAAAATAAAAATTACAAGCTCCTACCACCTCATAACAAGGAACTAGCAAGAAAATGAACTTTCTGATGAGTAAAACTAATGGTACATCATTGGTCTGATAGATATCCGCGCAATAAACTGGATTCTACCCCTCAGTACCCTCATGCTACAAAAAACTTACAGTGGGATGGGATCGGTATTCTCTTTATGTGGCTTATGTTCTGTGAGAAATGATAGTTTGAAGTACGTAATGACCGCTACTACCAATCTTCTCTCGCTAATCATTTTCTGTGCTCCTCGCTCTAGTCAAAGCCTTAGGAAATACATGAAGGAAAAAGCAAATGTGGTGGGATCGCTTCGTTCACATGCTGAACGTAGTGTTACAGACAACAGTTGGGGCAAATGAAGTTAGAAAAACTCTACACAATAAAAAAGGAAAATCGCTTTATCCATTTCTTCGTTTTGACCAATATTGTAAAGTTCTACGCATTATTTCATCCTAGTACCCACATGGTCGTTTTGTTTTTGTTTATCAGACACCCAACTTTCTGTGGTGTCTGATAGCAGTGCGAGAATAAGATTTTCATCAACTGATGATCATTTTTTTCTTATTCTAACACTGTACTTCGCGGTGCAACCCCTAACAAAAAAACTGTGTTTCGAAACGGACAGTCTGGCTTTGGAGAAAGCATCAACTGATTGCATGTATCAACTGATGTACTAAATGGGATGACGCTGAGTTTTACTACAGAAAACGTCTGCAACCTTGTTTACTAAACAAAAAATATTACGCAAAAAACTTGTTTGCCAATGATTTACCATTGGAAGAATGGCAAAGATAGAGGCTACTCACTTTACATTAGGAACACTTGGAAGCAACCAACCCCACTTGAGAGCTCGACGAATGTGCAGGATCCCTGCTGGTTTCTAAAAATAAAAGAAACTGCACAGCATTACCTTATCACTATGTAATACCGATCCAGTCCACTTTCGGTTGCCCCTTTCGGATACCCGATCTATTATTTTCTTTTTGATTTTGCTTTTGAGTTAGCGCTAAGGCCTATGACGCACCCACAGTGGTTCAAGACTTGCGCAGATTTTTAACAGTTTTTTTTTACTTACACACTCAAACATGAAAAAGAAACTGTACGCTATCCCGATTACTGGCAAGAATCAGCTGATGGCTTCTTTTTTTCTTCACGTGTTGACTTTCTCAACCAGCTGCAGGGGGATCGCAAGTTGCTCAGGGCTGGTTTTTTCCACAGTTAACTACAGCGAGCAAGCCGTGCAGAAGATGTTCCGATGCCTCTCTCTGCCTTGTTCTACTGCAAAAGATTTCAGTCGTATTTCTCTGTGCGGCCGATCCTCTGTTTCCCAATTTTCCGAAGCAAAAACTCTTCCATTCCTGCTGCATTTTCTGACCAACACGGCTGCTCTGTCTTCGGTGTTATAATGGAAAAAGCTATTTTGGTACGCTCCACTCTGGAACTGCTTCTTTTTTCTTATTCAAAGCTCTCCGCGCGAGTTGGTTCTAAGGAAAATTAAAGTATGCTCCGTCACTCTCTGTGCGCTGTATTTTCTACTGTCCAGGATTCTTTCTGACTTCTCCTATAGTGGAGATTTTTTCAAGGTACGAATTCTTCCTCAGTCCCTGACAGTTTCTATGCTCCTTGCGCATCACCAGATCCGTTTTCTTCTTCAATACTATTTTGTTGTGCAGGAAGTTCTAGGCAGTGGAAGGGAAGACGCCGGAATTTTCTCGTCGATTTTTTCTTGTCTGCGGGGAAACTTTCCTCTGCAAAGACATCGCGCGTGGGACACAGAACTGGCAGTTGAACACTATTTTCCTCTTAGAGCCCTCATTCCTCCCCCGTCCCCTCGGAAAATCCTCTGCGGAAGCAACTCAGCGGGACTTGCCGAAATTTTTCTATTTTATTCAGAAAGATACTTTTCTTCTTGGAACTTTACTGCCAGGGCTTTCCTACAGCTAGCTGCTAGATTTGTTAAGTGCTTGCTACTGCATTGATTTATCGTGTTTGATAATTTGTTACTGCTCTATGAATGCTAAGTTTCTCCTGCTGTATTGTTCTGTTCAGCAAACACCAACAATAGAGGCACTGTCTAATCAGCACATCAATAACAAATTACTAAAAAAAAAAAGGAAGAGGTGATCAAAGCTACTTTTCCGCGAGACAATAGAGATAGAAAATATGCCATATGAGCCGGGATTTTTAGTTACGTTTAGTGCCGACCTTCACCAATGAGGGAACTTTGCGCAGATATAGATCCCCCCGGTTTGTTTTTAATGTGTGTCTGATGATCTTTCAAACAGAGAATATTGCTGTATATTCAATAGGGGATATCAATAAAGGTCGGCAAGAAAAAGAAAGCAAGAGGGGCGAATTGTTCAAGCTCAGCTGATTGAGTTTCTGCTTTCTACTGTGTTTCTGTGATTGCACCTTGTAAGGGGAGTTTTATGTCTCCAGCACTGATATGATCGGGCTAAAACAGTAATGTGCTCCTCCTTCCTCCAATCCACATTACTTCAGGAGCAGACAGGTGGTAATGACGCTGAATTTTTGATAGGAGAACCTTATTTTTTATGCCGATACCACTTTCCACTATTCGAAACAATAATGCGTGAGCAGCATCACTGTATAGGCAAAACTTGTTGACTAAAGAGAGTCGCCAAGCTTATCCGCGTATCCCCTGTAAAAACCACCAACTAACTACGTCTGGTTTTACCTTTTTGCTGGGGGGAGCACCGAAAGAGGAAAGAAACGAACGAGAGATACATCCGCGGGCAATCTGTTAGTCCCTGGGATTTGATCGGTTGCGAAAAAGAAATTGGAGAGGCTTACCTAAAAATCCGCTTAGTGACGAGGACGTGTCTTTTCTCTTTCTGAGTTACTTTTTTTTTTACTTCTTTATTCTGGAATATACTGGCGATATTCTGAAGTTCCATTTGAGTTGCCGAAGGTGTAGACCAAAATATGCTGGAATTTGCCTGAGTTTCAGATGAAGAGGAAAGAGTTCGGCTATGAACGATACCAACACTAAGAGGTAAAGCCTGTTTTGAAAAGAAAAAGAAGTAAAGTTAAATCCTGGTTTCGAGAAAAATCGAGTGTTTTTCCCTGAGGATTGCCTTAACCAGAGCGTTTCCGTAGAGGAAGAAATCGAACTACGCAATCCCCCGTCCATTTGCCGACGGAACTCAAAACGGAGCAATTTGGACAAGTACTACTAAGTAAAATCCTTACTAAATGATAACAAATTTGAAAATACTATTGTGGAGAAGTAGTGCAACTCTTCTCAATAATCCTTGAGTTAGTACGTTTGCTGCTACCAAAAATGGAATACTGTGTGATTGAAGAAGAAGTATTGCAGGTTATCAAGAGCCTAGTAGATTCTTTTCTGAGCAGCTCTTCTCGATCTCCCTTGCTAATGTGGAAGAGGGAACAACTGATGCAATAAATCACCTGAGCTAACACCTCCGCTTAGACAAGTGCTAGAAAGAACCTTCAACAGCTCTTCTTTCTTTTTTTATTATCCCTCTCCTTCTTTTCCGACTTTACTACGGGGTTTATTGTCCTCGCTTTGTACTTTTCGTGGCTTTGTCTCGTACCGAACAAAAAGAAATATGACCCTTGTTACTAGGCACTCTTATGAGGACAACCAAACTAAAACTGAAGTCTTTCGAATCTACCCTCTTCTCTCTACACGATTCTTCTCATTGTTGACACACCTCCATCCGAACTTACCTTTCTGTTGTCTCCTGCTATCCTGAGAATGTTATTACTCCTTAATCCTGGCTATATCCGAGGATTGATGGCTTGCCTTAACATAAACAGTCTCTGTTCTGCCTCATAATCCATTTCTTTCTTTTTCATTTCTGTTAGAAATGCATTTTCATGCGGTGAATCTAACTAACTAGCTGTGTATATGTTAAAGCTAGAATTGGAAAATGCTTCTCGATTTTCTACGGTGACATCCGTTTGTCCGGTTTCTTCACTGACGACATCTGATGGCTTTGGAATAAAACAGACTGGAACGCACTTTTGCATGCTAGTTATGTCGCCCCTCCTATTAATATTTCAAATGGCGTAGCATGGAACAATCTATCCGTGATACTGGAGAAAGCCTGCTCAAAGTGAACCCCCGTCCCAATTCCCTGAGCGCATAATTTTCTTTTTGTTTGTTTTACAGAATAATGAAGCGGGCAGTAGAAGAGGGTACAATAGAAAAAATATTTTGCTGCTGATTATCTCTCATGCCCTAAAACTTTCACAATTTTGTGCGCTGAGATCTATGTCGAACTGTTTTTTTTTTTATTCTTGAGCTCCATCATTTCTTTTTACAGGATATCATAATATGATAGTAATCTGGGAACAACAATAGTTATCTAACTCTTACTCTATTTTGGAGGTAAGTTAGTAGAAATGAAAATCTAACCAAGGACACTAAACGTGTACAAACAATCAATGCCTACAAATATCTAGAGAAGAGTAATGCTTATTTCCACAACTAAGATTGCCCTGTGTTTTTTTTCTGCTTACGAAATGGTGGATATGCAAAATCAATGTAATGTTAAGTTATTACTGTAGTGTAGGTGTAAGTTTTGATGAGGAGTGGGGTGGTCCATCTTCTTGCAGTTGAATTCATGAAGTACCCTACGTAAAGTATTACGTGAACCTTCTTTTCCTTAGAAAAGTAGAATAACCGCAATCAGGAAATTTCCAGGATGTTCAAAGATTCCAAAACTGCAACAGCGAATGGGACCAAATCTTCACTCAGTTTCTATTCCCTCTGTCTACGCTGACTACTTGATTTTCTCTCTCTCTCGATACAAAACTGAAGAACGGAGTGGATCTAAGCATGAAAATCCTTCAATAAAAATGCAATTTCATCAACAGAGTATTAAGTCTCGACTTGTATATATATAGTATGATGGAATTCTACTAACCTGTTATTCCGTGAATTAGGATCATGTGACTGGAATATTACTCAAATGTTTTTATGGTTGGTCGTTCGATATCTTTGTTGTGAGCAATAAAAAGTTTGTTGATCTATACTTGCTATTTTCATTGTTGCATATATTCTAATCTACCAAGAATTTGCGATTCTCAATCACTTATCACCCCTATTGAAACATTGATCTTTTCATAAAGACAGATTTGACAGAGCTTTATTAACCTAATCCATCTCTGATATTGTTGGAGGTACGGAATTCATAAACATTTATCCCTTCACATAAGGTAGTCATTGCAATAGAATTGGTATTGAAGACATTGTAAGAAGACATTGTAAGACAGTCCCTTGAAGTTTTATCACACATTATTTTTTAGATTACAACAAATCTAGTAATAACTGTTAAGGTTACTGTGAAAACTTGACTCAAATTACAATTTCTACGTTCAAGCGTGTAATAATCACTGAAAGGATTGGCGATTTAGATAATCAAACGTTCGTCCACTCTGAGTCTTCATATTTCAGAATATTTTTTTTTTCCTTGGTACTAACACGAAAGAACGACAGTACATTTAACGAATTTGCTCACTTTAAAAAAAAAAAGAGAGAGTCATTTTGAAAACAAATCTTCATTAATATTAAATCATTGGCAAACTGGAAAAAAACTCTTGTTTGGTCTTTCTTCATCATCACTACTACTGGTTAGTAAATTTTTGAACTTCTGCCTTAAGCTCTCCCTATTCCAATAGTATTTCCTACATCATAAAATGGAGTTAGTAGGATCCGCATTGTTTTCAGAAGAGCAGTCCGACGATGATGTCAAAAAGTATGAACCGCAGATAAACCATGCTCACTCTGAAAATAATAACAATATCACACTAAGCGAGTGGATTCCACCTGTTAACAATGAGAACATTCCATTACCTCTATACTACAATAGACAACAACAACCCCCTGACATGGGTTATAACCATCATATGATGAATAATTACACCATACGCACAGGGACACAGAATACAATACCAGCTCCCAATATCAATAGATGGTACGAACCTCTTGAAGGGATAGTTCAGTCGAATACCGTAAATAATCAAGAGCATTTTGACAATATGACTCAGATGAATATGAAAACTCAAAACATCCGAGGGCAGCAGTTATTACCAACCCCAGCCACCACTTCATTGAACTCATCAGTTAACTCTCTAAAAGATGAATACCTGAATAGAAATATGACATATCCAGTCGAAAACCATCAGAACATTGAGCAAGAGTATCATGAGGATCATAATAATCCAAAATCACATCATTCAATACCGTACTTTCAAACTAACATTCAAAATATTTCAGATGAAATGTCAGTAAATATAGATGGGAAGGATAAAACAACAAGGAAAAGGACAACAAGGAAGAGACTGACAAAAGTTCAGAAATTGGCTCATAATAAAATTGAGAAGAAGTACAGGATTAATATTAACACAAAGATTGCACAGCTTCAAAAAATGATTCCATGGGTGTCAGACGGTGAAACTGCATTTGAAGTTCATTCTGCAATCAAACATAAGAATAATGAAGTTCCTGGAGAACAAGTAGACACGAAAACAAAATTTAATAAAAGCATTATACTACAGAAAGCCATTGATTATATTGTTTATCTGCGAAATAATGAGCATTTATATCAAATTGAAATCCAGCGCCTAAGAAATGAGATTGAAAACTTAAAACAAAATTCAAATTAATTTTAGGAGTTGACCATATCTGACCGTCTTAATGTTTTTCTGTTCTATTCAAAAAAATATAAGCTGTTAATTTTTTTAATTTTTTTTCAATATCATATGAGATTAATGAAACAAGTTAATAAATAATTGTGTATCTTGTATTATATTTAGTTTTTGAAATTCAATTTATCAATCAAAAATTTGAACTGAGATTTCGAATATCCTGTCAATACTCTATTTCTTCATCTAAAATGACTATTATTATTTTTGATTAGATTGAAAAGTTGATCTATAGAAACAATATACACGGTTATTTCTTCAAAATAGTGACAACGTCCTCATCCTCTAAAATATGACTTAAACCAACATATTGAGGTTGGTGTTTCACACTGCTTCCATAAACTAATGCATTTCTAAATTCATCTACCAGCGATTTGTGGATTTGATTACAAAAGTCCTTCACTGAACAGCGGTCGGATCGAAGGACGACTGGGTCATTGAAATCAGGTATTTGGCCCTTTGGTTTCGTATAAACACGGACTAAGTTCAGTCTATCCCACATAACTTGCAACAACTCATCCAAGTTCCATTCTCTACCTGAGGAAATTGGAACGGCGTTTGGGATTCTATACAGTAATTCCAGCTCTTCAACTGACAAAGAATCGATTTTGTTCAGCACATAAATAGCTGGCATGTATCTTCTTGTTGGTGCTTCTAGGACATCGATTAGGTCGTCTACAGTAGCATCGCATCTGAAAGCAATCTCTGCACTGTTAATTTTATACTCATTCATGACCGCTCTGATTTCATCATTACCCAAGTGGGTCAATGGAACAGTGTTGGTAATGGATATACCACCCTTCTCTTTCTTCTTAATGACGATGTTGGGTGGTTCTTTGTTCAAACGTATACCCACACCTTCCAGTTCCTTCTCAATAATCTGCTTATGATGTAGTGGCTTGTTGACGTCAAGCACGATGAATAAGAGATTGCATGTTCTGGCAACGGCAATAACTTGCTTACCACGACCTCTACCGTCCTTGGCACCATCGATAATACCCGGCAGGTCCAGCATCTGTATCTTTGCACCTTTGTAACGAATGACACCCGGCACAGTAACCAGCGTCGTGAACTCATACTCTGCGGCCTCGGACTCGGTACCAGTCAGTTTGGAAAGCAGCGTCGACTTACCGACGGACGGGAAACCGACAAACCCAACACTTGCAACACCGGTCCTCGCAACATCAAACCCGACACCAGCACCGCCGCCCGAGCCCGACGAGGCAGACGTCAGCAGCTCACGTCTCAGCTTGGCCAGCTTCGCCTTCAGCTGACCCAGATGAAACGAGGTAGCCTTGTTCTTCTGGGTCCTGGCCATCTCATCCTCGATGGCCTTAATCTTCTCAACTGTGGTAGACATAATTCAAAGAAAAGGAGTGTTACAATGCAAACCTGTGTCTAATATTCCTGCTTTCTTTTTCCCCACGGTATTTAACCAAGCACAAGTACCCAATTCCACAAAAAAAAGGATAAAAAAAAGACAAATACAGGTCCAACCAAGTGTTGTTTTTCCAGCTGGCAATTCAAAATTGAGTAGCACGCACCGAGTTAAGCAAATTGCTGCTGGCATAGCTCCCAAATTACCACATTTCATAATAGTTTCTTGACTATAGCACCTATATCCAGCTCATCGCACAGCTTGCAAAGAAACCAATTCTGGACGATGCTCAGTGAAAAAAAAAATTAAAAAAAGTTGCTGAAAAAACTTTCATGGCCACTAAAAACCCCGTACAATGGACGAAAAAAAGCATAAAACGGATATCAGAGAGTACGGATCATCATGTGATATCTACCATCAATCGTCAGAACTGATGAATGTACATGTGATAAATACGTTGAATGGTATATTTAGTCACATGTTATATTAATTCAACATGACCAAAAACGTGACCATTTTCTTTAGTCGTATTACCCGGAATTTCATGCCTGGCCAGCAGCTTCTCTTTTCTCTGCGCTGTGTGGGTGTTCGCCACATTTTCGGGCACGGGAGAGAGGGAGGTGAGCTGCAGGTGTGTCTGTGGTGATTTTTTTCGTTTTACGCGCAGCTTTGGTGGATTTGGAGACAAAGCGTAGTTAGCGAGACAGAAAATTTTTCAGCTTTTTCTCTGAAGAGATGACCAACTGGGCGGTTAAAAGCAGTTATTTGTATACCAGTCCTGTCTTCTTGGGGTTCTTTTTGGAATTGTTCTCGTTTTAAAAGCTGGGAACAGTAGCCGTACTGGAATAGACACTGTACTGAAGTAAAAAAAAAAAAATGGCGAAGAAGGGAAAGAAGCAACAGTACTGGGACGAAGAGTACGAGGAGGATGTCCCGCAAGGTGAAGAGTTCGGCACGCCGGAGGTTGCTGATGCTGATGCCGGTGCGGTCGAGGCTGCTGGCGGGGAGGATGCCGGTGCTGAGGAGGCTGCTGCGGAGCTGGATTTCATGGCGACGCTGAAGAAGTCGAAGAAGAAGCAGGCTGAGACTGAGGTGAAGAAGGAAGAGGGCGGCAAGCCAGTGCTGAAGTCCAAGAAGGAGAAGGAGAAGGAGAAGAAGGAGAAGGAGAAGCAGAAGAAGAAGGAGCAGGCACAGAAGAAGAAGGCGCAACAGCAGGCACAGAAGGAGAAGAACAAGCAGCTGAACAAGGAGAATGCCGAGAAGGTTGCTGCTGAGAAGAAGGACAAAGAGAAGGATGGCTCCCAGGAGCCTGAGACCGAAGCTAAGAAGCCTGCCAAGAAACCAGGTAAGAAGGTCCCAGCTGGTCTTGCCGCTCTTAAGAAGCAGCTGGAATTGAAGAAGCAGCTGGAGGAACAGGAGAGACTGGAGAGAGAGGAAGAAGAGAGACTAGAAAGAGAGGAAGAGGAACGTCTGAAGAAAGAGGAGGAAGAGAAAGAGGCCGAGAGGGCAGCAAAGAGAGAGAAGGAGAAGGAGAAGCGTGAAAGATTAAAGGCTGAAGGTAAGCTCCTGACCAAAAAGCAAAAGGAAGAGAAGAAGCTTTTGGAAAAGAGACGTCAAGCGCTTTTGGCCTCTGGTAATATCAAGGTTGCTGGTCTATCTAAAACCAATGAAGACGGTGAGACGCAACGTCCAAAGAAGGTTGTCTACGGCAAGAAGAAGAAGAGATCCAACGACCAAAAGGATGCTGAAACTACTAAGCAGACCGAGCAAGCCAAGAGTTCTACTGAGCATGAATCCAAACCAGAAGGTGAGGAAGTCTTGATCGATGACTGGGAGAACTTGGCATTCGATGACGAGGAAGAAACCGCAACAAACGATGATGCTAACGAAACATCCGCAGCCACGGAAGAAACGGAGGAAATTCCAACCAAGTCTTCCCAATCTACCGAGAAACCGGAAGAAAAAGTTCAAGAAATCATTTATGCCAAAGAAGATCCTGCTGCAAAGAATACTGGTAAGAAGGACATGCGTTCGCCAATTTGTTGTATTTTGGGTCACGTCGATACTGGTAAAACTAAATTGCTTGATAAAATTAGACAAACTAATGTCCAAGGTGGTGAAGCAGGTGGTATTACCCAACAAATTGGTGCTACTTACTTTCCAATTGATGCTATCAAAGAAAAGACTAAAAATATGACGAAGTTTGAGAAACAGACCTTCGATGTCCCAGGTTTGCTGGTCATTGACACACCCGGTCACGAATCTTTCTCCAACTTGCGTTCCAGAGGTTCTTCTCTGTGTAACATTGCTATTTTAGTCATTGATATCATGCATGGTTTAGAACAACAGACCATCGAATCTATCAAGTTACTAAGGGATAGAAAGGCACCATTTATCGTTGCTTTGAACAAGATTGACAGATTGTACGACTGGCAAACAACTCCAAACAACTCTTTCAGAGATTCTTTCGAACAACAAACCAAGGCTGTTAAGGATGAATTTGCAACTAGATTGAGTAACATCCAGTTGGCATTGTCCGAACAAGGGTTGAACTCTGAGTTATATTTCGAAAACAAGAACATGTCTAAATATGTTTCTATTGTTCCAACTTCTGCTGTCACTGGTGAAGGTATTCCTGATTTGTTGTGGTTGCTCTTGGAATTGACTCAAAAGAGAATGTCTAAACAATTGATGTACTTATCTCACATTGAGGCTACTATCCTTGAAGTTAAGGTTGTTGAAGGTTTTGGTACTACCATTGATGTAATCTTGTCGAACGGTTATTTGAGAGAAGGTGACAGAATCGTGTTATGTGGTATGAATGGTCCAATCGTGACAAATATCAGAGCATTGTTAACACCACAGCCGTTACGGGAATTGCGTTTGAAGTCTGAATATGTTCACCACAAGGAGGTCAAGGCTGCCTTGGGTGTTAAGATTGCTGCCAATGATTTGGAAAAAGCAGTTTCAGGCTCCAGATTGTTGGTTGTTGGCCCAGATGATGATGAGGAAGAAATGATGGATGAAGTTATGGATGATCTTACTGGTCTGCTTGATTCTGTTGATACCTCTGGTAGAGGTGTTGTTGTCCAAGCATCCACCTTGGGTTCTTTGGAAGCTTTGTTGGACTTCTTGAAGGATATGAAAATCCCTGTTATGTCCATTGGATTGGGTCCAGTTTACAAACGTGATGTTATGAAAGCCTCAACAATGTTAGAAAAAGCTCCAGAATTTGCAGTTATGTTGTGTTTTGATGTTAAGGTGGATAAAGAAGCTGAGCAATATGCTGAACAAGAAGGTATTAAGATATTTAATGCTGATATTATTTATCATTTGTTTGATTCCTTTACCAAGTATCAGGAAGAACTTCTGGAACAACGTCGTAAGGACTTTATGGGTGAAGCCACTTTCCCTTGTGTTCTAAACACGATTCAAATTATTAACAAGCGTGGTCCTATGATTATTGGTGTTGATGTTATTGAAGGTACACTGCGTATTGGTACACCAATTTGTGCTGTTAAGACTGATCCAACCACCAAGGAGAAGCAAATTCTTCTTTTGGGTAAAGTGATGTCGTTGGAAATTAATCACGAACCTGTCACCGAGGTTAAGAAGGGCCAAACCGCTGCTGGTGTTGCTATGCGTTTGGTTGATCCTTCTACTCAGCAACCAATTTGGGGCCGTCACGTTGATGAGAAGGACACTCTATATTCAATGATAACTAGAAGATCCATCGATACGCTGAAGGATAAGGCTTTCAGAGACCAAGTTCCAAGATCTGATTGGATGTTGATTAAGAAATTGAAGCCAATATTTTCTATTGAGTAATTCTCTAAGAACTAGTTGGTTCAGCATGCATTAAAATCAAGTGGTTACACTTCTCATGTTTTTATTTATTAGTCCAACAACTTCCAGTGGTTTTTATTTTGTTTGGGAATTATTAATCCTCAAGTTTTTACACCCTCTTGAACATAATTGTGGGTATCAAAAGTAGACAAAGGAAAACGGTGTTAAACATTATTGTAATGAATTACTCTTTGCTTCCATAAGTCAATGAAATTAATTTTGCCATATTAGTTACAAGACACTTCAAATACTCATGAGAAGGCCTCTTGATTATGAAGTCCACCAATTCATGAGCAAAATGAAATTCTGAGCAAGAGCTCGATTAAATTTACAAGATATATACTTTGTACATTATTAAAAACCAAGAACAATGAATACGTAAAAACTCTAAATAGACATTTAAATACAATTCCAAGTATCGTCAATCTTTTAAAGTACGATGCAGAATGATACAGATTATCAAACCCGTATACTTCGTACATACGTACCAAATTTTTATTTTTAATTTTTTTCATTTCTGCGTTCTTTTGGCAACGGCCGCATCGTCAGTACAGGAGACCTAACGATTTTAAGTTGAGCTTGACGTTGTTTTTAGATATCGTTAGCTATCCTGGCAAGTTCCGGTTCATCGACAACATTTGAAACCTAACGATTCCCACAAACTCGTGTATTATATTATTTTTGTCAATCTCTAGTTTCTTCTTCAATTAGCTCTCCAGTTTTTCTCGTAAAGGTTGGTACAAATTAAATCCTTCACTATTTGGAACAAAACATCATCAATTTTTCTTTCTGCTGGTTTTTTGTTTTACCATTTCCCGTTAATCTTAATCACAGAAGCAGAAGTTGCTTGATACTTTATCATAATACAACTGTGTAATATTTTTTTCTCCATATTATTTTCTTTGTACATATCAACCTTTTTCGTGGATTTCATAATTGAAAGGTGATTGCTAGACAAAAGCACAACAAAAAAAGGAAAATTAAACACAGTTAGATTGTATTCAGGGAGTTCAGTCCAGTCGTCAAATATAAGTGAGAACAGTATCGCTGATTGTTTAGATTGTTTGTCAATAAAAAAAGAAAGTATCAAGTCTTCAGGAAAAACAAATACTATTAAGCCATCTACAATCAGTTAATAGACTCTAAATATAGAAGATTCACTCCTCGACAAAAGCATATAAATATTTGAAATGAAAAGCAGCGATCTAGAGCAATTACACAAGGCAAGAGACCTTGCCTTAGAAAAGTCGCCCGAAGAATTACTTCCGAAAGTCCTAGAGACTGCCGAATCAATGTATTTGACTGTTCCAGAGACTGATAAAGAGATGAAAGGAGAGTTAGCAAAATTTATTTGCCACAATATTTATGACATTTTGACATCAGAATCCGTTCCTACTAGTGAGAAACCATTCATTGCCTCTCAACACCTTCAAACACTGCATAAAATTTGTCGTGACGATAATATCGATCCTGTAACCTTTAAGTATGCAATCTTGTCCTTCTCATCGTCTTACTCATCCCTTTTTGATTTCGTAGCGAAAACATCAAATCAGGACCTTTGGAATACAATGCAAGAATTGAAAGACTTTATAATCACGCGTTGGAGACTTCCCTATCCCCAATCAGTCGCTCAAAAACATGGAGATGAGAATGAAATTATACAGGACGAACAAATTAACATTGGTTGTAAACTTGCAGTCATCAAACTGATATCGGAAATTATCATTGTCCAGACACCCTACCTTGGAAATTCAAGTGGGAAGCTCAAAGGTAAAGCTACTACGACAATAAGCTTGGCTTCTGTCCCTGACAATCATCCAGTAATTGCTAATAAGCAAATATATGAATCAGAATCGAAAAAGCTATTAGACTCGCTATTGAACTACCTCGTTGAGCAACCATTTATGATTAGTTCTCTATTCATCGGAATTATCAATTGTCTTTCTTTTGTAATGAAACAAAGACCACAGGCAACTGTTAGAATTCTTTCAGGTTTCCTAAGATTTAATGTCGATGCCAAATTTCAAATGGATAATCAACAGACATTGAATTTTAGACTAGCTAAAAGATTTGTAGAAAGAGCCTACAAAAATTTTGTACAGTTTGGTTTAAAATCCCAGTTAATTAGAAATTCTGGATCTACTGCTAGCTTTTATTCCAAACTTTCAAAAATTTCACAAACACTGCACGTTATTGGGGAAGAAACCAAAAGTAAAGGAATAATGAACTTTGATTCATCCCAAGTCGAGCATATAATGACTGCACAAGAAAGGGAAAAGGTTTTGAGTCAGCTTCGTAAACTTCGAACTTCTATTGATGATATGATCCAAGCTCGGAAACTAAGTGATAGTGCTGGCTCAATCAGTACTAGTTCTGGTTCAAATTTTGAAAATAATCATGTTCCTTCTATCAGTAACAGTACACCCGAACTAAAAGACGATGTTCATTATAATGAAAAAGCCCTGAAGTTGTCTGAAGTCCAAAAATATACACTATCAAAAAATAGTACAACAAGTTTTTTTAATAACTCATCAGTGGCTTTGGATAATTCTTACTCTTCTATTTATTCGTTAATGAATAGTAATAATTCCGGAATAGATGTATCTGAAATTCCAAATGATTTATTACTCAAACTTTGCTCGGAGACAATCTACAAAACAGACACTAAAAAGATGTTGACAGGTCTTTCCATTGTTGCATCCCGTTACTCTGATCTGATGAATAAGTACAAAACCAAGAAGCGCAGACAAGCAGATGACGAAATGGCTGAGAGGTTGAACAAACGGCTCCGTGGAGAAGAAGTGGACACTGATACTGCCCAGAAGAAGCAGAAACTTGACGATTCCTTCAAGAAGGAAGCAACGCTAGATGTGAAATCGGAGATTGCTCCAAAAAGCAATGCCAATGATGCTATCTATACTATAGAACCGACGAAGATGACAGAAGAGGAGAAACGAGAACATTTTAAGAGAATTATATCCAACATCATTAACATAAAGCAAGTGGAAGAAGCACCGGAAATCAGCACCTCGATCAATACAAAATTAAAACCACTTCAGAAAATTAAACTACTTCAGTGGAATTCCAGTGAATCCTGGTTACAGATTCTTACACGACTGGCAACACGCGGAGTAAACCATGACAGTGAAATGAGTGATATGATCAGGACCACTCTTTACAATTACTTTCTGGAAAACTTCAATGAGAGAGCAGGAGTTGCTTTGGAATGGTTAAATGAGGAGTGGTACAAGGAAACTATATCAAAATTATCAGAGAATTCTCCTCAGGACCAGAAACCATACTCCAATTATGACACTTGGTCCTTGAAAGTATTGGATGGTCTAATTCCGTCATTAGAGAACCAACACAGAAGACTTTTCATTAGGCTGATGAGTGAGCTACCACGAGTCACCATAGACCATATAGAGAAGATCAAGTCAGTATGTCTTGACCCCGCACGAAGTGCCCTTGGATTTCAAGTTCTGAAATTCCTGGTCATGTTCCGTCCTCCAACTAAAGAACTGATCAAGGGTTTTTTGGAAAACTTGAAAGCTGAAGATCAAACTACAGAAAAACAATGCAATGCCATATTGGAAAAATACTATAAATGAGGATAATACAAGCAAATTTTTTTAGCATCCTTTGTCATTGATATTATTGTTATGTAATTATGTAATTGATAATGTAAGTACAATCACACCAACCTAGAGAAAATCTATCAAAGAGATGACTAAAATATATTATAACAATAGCTTCATAACAAGTGCACTAATCTCCTTATCAGTACAGCAGAGATCTTGTGATGTGTTGCTATCACCTTACTTCTCGAAATGTGACCACATTCGTTAGTGTTGCTTCACAAAAGAAAAAAGAGCTGACTCCAGAAGGTTTTCCTTTACTCTTCCTGCCTTTGGTAGGGCAAGGATCCACACCATGCTCACTGTACCTAACAATCGCTGGTGTTCTGACTCTTGCCAACTGAGACAGAGTCACACCAGGGCCCTCCGAGAAGTCCAATCATATCAACACGAGATGTAGTGACAGTGAGAAGATCGGTGCAATGGAAACTTGCCTGAGCTGGTTTCAGTAACACTGGAGAACTATATATAATTATACATATTTGAATACATTCAGAAGATATTCACAGTTCGAGTAGTGATTCTCCGAGTTCGAGTTAGAGAAGATTATAGACGCTGCAAAAACAGAATAACCAAATAATTGTCGAAATCGATACCTTTACATATGTTTTCCAGAACAGCCGTCAAAACCGTTGCTAGAATCACGTCACCCCTGCGTTTAGTAGTAAGATTTCAGAGTGCTAATGCTCTAAACAAAACAAAGGTACCTTTTACCTTCTCTAGTGCGGGCCCAATCGCAGTCAAGTACACCAGCCAGCACGAATGGATTGCAGCTCACGGTGATGGTACGGCATTTGTAGGCATTACACAGTATGCTGCAGATGCATTGGGTGATGCAACGTACATTGAAATGCCAGAACCTGAGACTGAAGTGAGCGCCGGCGAATCTATCTCTTCAGTTGAATCAGTAAAGTCTGCTTCAGAGATCTATCAACCACTCTCAGGTACTGTCATCGAGGGAAACCTTGCACTGGAGGACTCCCCACAATTGATCAACAGTGACCCCATGGGAGATGGTTGGATTGCGAAGATCAAACTGGCAAATCCAGAAGAAATGAACACAGCAGAGGATTTGATGACTCTGGAACAGTATGAAAACTCCTTAGAGCACGATGAAGATCATTGAATATAACTTGTGTTGTTAATATATAAAGAGTGTATCATAGAATATAGAAAAAAATATGGCAATGATAAACCGCTAATTTAACTATAATGAGTAATGTTATTTTGCAAGTATTTTTGCTTATATACAGGCTGTATCAGTCTTTGCATGTAGCTGCTTTGGAGGATTCTTTAGACCTGGCATACTCCTCCGGAGTCTTGGTAGTAAGCTGCAAGGCATGTAGTCCCATTTGGTCAAATTCTTGCTGAAGCAAAGAGTAGACCATACGATGTCTCTTTGGAAGGTTCATACCTTTGAAGCCATCTGTAACGATTTCTAAGCGAATGTGTGACTCTGTGGTGTTTTCTGCAGTTTCCATGGGTTCGTGGCCCTTATGTTTATACGAGTCATTGAAAACCTCAAAGTGCTGCAAATCTGGAAATTGTGCCCTGACTTTGGAGCGTATAGATTGGATGACAGGCCCATCCGTGCGTTTGTTCAAAGGTAATTCACTGCTCATTCTTATCTGTCTCTTCAGTCCGTTACTTACACTTTTCTGTACAGCAGCCCTGAACATTCCAGAAACTCACAATCAGTTGCGAACACAGTACAGATTTGTTTACAATAAAATTAAGCAGCTTAGTAATTGGTTATTGAAAACATGCCCTATGACGTTGCTTGTTATTGCACTCCGGTGCCTCTTTTTGATTCCTCCCCGGAGAATCCCATCAATGAAAAGGCCCTCTATGGGGATAAAATTAAGTCACTGTGTTTCCGCTGTTTAGGACATGCACCACATTGATAGCCAGATAATCCAATAAAGTGCAGCAATGTACAGTAGAGTGTTGAAAGGAGGCCAATTGGCCGTATCTTTTTCCAGAGTGTCGCTAAAGACATTGGCCATGCCACCTGTGGCTACTAAGTTTCCTGGCTTGTTAATGGCAAACTCTGCAAGACTATACTCTACTGAGCACACCGACGAGGAGATCAGGATCCATAAAAAACTAGTGGAGGCGCTAAATACAGAGGACGTTAGGGTTCAGGACGTCTCAGGTGGCTGCGGATCAATGTACGCAATTAACGTGACCTCATCGAAGTTCAACAACCTTACCACTATCAAGCAGCACCAAATGGTGAACGAGATCCTAAAGGAAGATATTCCAAAATGGCATGGTTTGCAGTTGCGTACTAAGAAGGAGAAGACGAAGTGATGAAGTTTTTATCCTCCTTAAGTGATGTCCGGACATGTTTGATGAATTGGATTCAACTCGAGTGAAACCATCCAATTGTCAATCACCAGGCCATCTGAAAAGTTAAGAGTGTTACCAGTTCTCTTTTTTTATTTATTGTCATCATGATTGGCCGTTGAGCTGATCATAAAAGTAATTGACTTGTATATATATGTTATTTAGTTATTCACCTCCATGCCACCAAAGAACTATTCTTTATATGAGGAGCAGCAGAGAACGACAGAGATTGAGTTCAAATTCTGTTGTGATATTAGCCTCTACCCCAGTGACTCTTCGGCATGGTCATTAATATTAATACCACAACTATCGAGCCGTGATATCCTTCGTTATATTCTCAATCTTGCCATCTCCCTGCAACATTTTTGATGTTTTGTTAGTGAACTTCGGTATGTGCCTGTACTCAAGAGTATACATAAGAAAAAATGGCTGCTGTCAGGTGAAGTTTGGATCAAGAATGTGATAAAGCAGGCGTCAGAGTGTAGAATTAGAAGGAATTTGCCAGTGTAACCAGACAAAAGATATATACACACCTGGGGTTCACATTGCAAATCAGCTACGTATCAGTACAAATGCCTAGCGATGATGGGCAATCTCTGAATACCTCGTTACCTGAAGAGGCCTCTCTTTCAATTCGTACTAACCAGAGTACACCAATAAAGTCAATGAATAACAAGCGCATGTCATTGCTATCTGAAGATGATTCAAGACATATATCTGCCACAAGTGAGATGCAATCAGATAAGGGACACGTTAGATATACCTCCAAGCTTCGGAATTTCCATAGTAATGGTTCAATACTGTCAGCAGACGAAGATATTGACGATGACGAGTATAGCGGATTAGCTAGTCACAACAGAGAAGCTGATGGCCCACAATCTGGCGAGAACTCTGATTTAATATATGAAATACCCCCTTTGAAAACACCATTGAAGAAGAGGTATTCTGGTGAGAATGAGAACAGAAATCAAACTCATAATGAAAACCGTACTGTACAGAATTGGAGTTCCAGATCAAGAACTGCTTCCACTAGGTCTCCAGGAGAATATGGAAACATGGATGATTTTAACCAGTCTCCAATGAGGGCAGAAAGGTTGAGTAGCATTCCAGCCAACCAAAATTCATCGATTGATCAGTTGAACAAACAAATAGTATCGTATCGATTGAAAATTAAATCTCTCTATGAAATCATTAGACAATTAAATACAGACGACGACAGAGGAGACGGAAGCAAGAGAAATTCGTACATGGATAATCTTCTGTCAAAGATTCCCAGAGAAGATGAATTTCACGAACTTAAAAGGATTAACATTAATTTAGAGCATGTAATAAGCAAGAGGGATGCCTCCATCGACGAATTGAGAGCAACATTAGAGACAACAAACAATGACCTGCAAAAAACAAAGAATGATCATGCAGAAACACTTGAGATGGCCAGGGAGTATTTGGAGCATACTGAAGAAATATCAAAAAACATTGATCACCTCTTAGATTTTCTCTTAGATGAATTACAATTTAGTCCTGAAGAAAGAGATGCACTGGAAAATGCAAGAAAGATTGGAGCTGCATTTACAATTATAAAACTTAATGCTCTGACCTCAGTGGTAAAAAAAATTGTACTCTCGGCTTCCCACAATCATTCGAATGGCAATGAAAGACCCAATAACAAGAGCCAATCCACTGGAGTTGATACACAAGAATATAGTAATGATGTTGACTTTGCTATGGCTAACAGCACAGCAATTCAAGCATCTATAAGTGCTGAATCCCCAATTGCCGAAAAGAGCGAGTTTGATTTGAGCGAACAAATTTTAGATTCACGAATGGAGGAGGCAATAGAAGAACTGCACAAAGAATATGACTGCTTTGTGAAGGGGATAAGAGGAAAGCTTGAGACCTCAGAGAGACTCGAAGAGTTGTTATTAAAAAAATTGTCTGCACAGGATCAATTAATTAACAACATAGCTCAACTTGATAAATTTGACACAGAAGCTTTGAAAGAAACCGAAGAAAAACTATCGTCCATTTCAATAGGAGAGAATGCTGATAAGAATGCTCAAGATGTTTTGAATAAATCGTATAAGGAACATATTGACAATTTAACATCGCATATTGATAGATTAAATAATGATCTGAAAGAAAAAAATAGAGTGACAATAGTGTTAACCGAAAAACTGGAAAATCAATATGAAGAATTAAATAAACTGAAAAATCGTATGCTAAGAGAACTCGACGATGAGCAAGACTTGTTTCTGAAGAAGGAGGAAAACTGGAAGGAGCTTCTGTCAAGTTACGAGGAGCAGTTAAGTGTTGCACAAGAAGAAAAAGATGTCCTCAATAGAACTGTCTCCGAACTAAAGCTTGAAGTCCAAGCTGTATATGAGAAAAACAAAGAAAATGTACAGATATTGGAGGAAGAATTGGCATATCTGCAAAAGAAAAGTCTATCATACGGTAACGAAGTTGCTGAACTAACAAGGGACAATGGCCTGATGGCTAAGAAATTACAAACTCTAACAGACAATTCAAACAAGATGAGGAGTGCTATTAGGAATTACAAAGAACATTCATATGCCATGGAAAAATATACTAAGGGGTCCGAAAGTTTGAAAATAACAATCGTAAGACACCTCAACAATATTCTCAATATATTTGCTACAATTCTCGAGGAAAACTCAGTCAAAAAAGCAATGAAGAAATTGAGCTCCATAGACTCAATGAAACCATTTGATCATAATGGATATTTGGAACAAAAGCTAGGCATTCTCTATGATTACGTGGAAAATGCAACACAATCTGTTATTGACAACTATATTGATTTGGTACAAAGTGAGTCGAACAGAGGGCACCCACACCAATCCAATGAGAAGGAAATTTATCTCCGCATTGAGGAATTACAGAGGAAATGGACATCTGAGAGAGAAAGGCGCAAACTAGACTCTGATGTTGCGAACACCAAAATAACAAAACTCGAACTCGAGAATGCACAGTATCGAGAACAACTCCGTAAATACCATTTAATGAACGAAAATGACGCTGAAAACAATATCATGAAATAATACATATATTATCGATTTGTAACATTACAAAAAACAAAATTTTTGAAAACACACTTAATGTAATAGAAACAGTATTTTTTTTAAAGTTTAGCCCGCTTAGATATATATTTTATATATATATGTAAAAGGTCAGATCAATTGGCAATCTTCCATCGTTATCCAGCTATGTATTGACCCATTGGATGTGAACACTTTTTTGTTAAAGCGAAGAGCTGAAAAAGGGTATAGGAAAGTAGCTAAATTCAAAGTTGATTACTAAACCATTTTGCTGCATAAGGTAGCAGTTACAACGTTACTTTCTAGCCGTTTGAATGAAATTTACTCTATTTTTATTAGGCAATTGTGTTTGTAATATTTGAGCTTGGAATAGCGGACCAAGGACAAATTGAATTGTGTCCGGACTACACCAAATACATATAGAAAGAGGTTTATATGATCAAAGAAACTATCAGAGTAGTTGTATGTGGTGATGATGGAGTTGGGAAGACAAGTTTGATCATATCTTTAGTAAAGGGTGAGTTCCAACCGTATTTACAATCTGTACTTCCACAGATAACGATACCAAGAGATTTTTCATCGAGTCGTTACTCACCGAAGAACACGATTCTAGTAGACACAGACAATAATGATCCAGTAAGCATGCAAAGAGAACTTCGCAACGCTGACGTGATATGGCTTGTTTACTCAGACAAGGACTCATACGAGAGAATTTCACTCTACTGGATGATAACATTTCGATCACTAGGACTCAACATACCAGTTATCTTATGCAAGAATAAGTGTGACGAGTATTCTACAAGCTCAAAAGCTGAGGATTTTATAAATACAAAAATTGAAGATGAAGAATTCATACCAATCTTAATGGGTTTCAAGGAAGTTGATACATGTATAAAAACTAGTGCGAAAACTCATTTCGCTGTCAACCAAGCCTTCTATTTATGCCAAAGATCCATTCTATATCCAATCTCTCCGCTATTTGACTCCAGAGTAGGTGAACTGAAACCACTAGCTGTTTCTGCATTGAAAAGAATATTCATTTTGTGCGATGAAGACCAAGATGGCTTTCTGAATGACAGCGAGATAATATCCTTGCAAAAGAAATGCTTTGGAAAAAGCATCGATTTGAATGAGCTGAATTTCATTAAACAAACACTAATGGACCTATCTACTTCTGAAGAATACCCGTCGGAAATACTTTATGTACCGACAAAAGGCTTGACTAAACAGGGGTTTGTTGCACTAAATAAAATTTATACGGAAAGAGGAAGGCACGAAACTACATGGGGAATTTTGAGGAACTTTCATTATTCAGATTCGTTATCGATTGATGATGAGGTCCTATACCCAAAAATATATGTACCTGAACAAGCAAGCGTTGAATTGAGCCCCAAAGGATATAGATTTTTGGTTGATATATTCATAAAATTTGATAGTGATAATGATGGCGCTTTGAATGACAATGAATTAAGTAATTTATTTCGAAGCACTCCAGGGCTTCCAAATTTATGGATAGAGACGAATTTCCCTACATCCACTGTCGTGAATGGCAAAGGCTTCATTACCCTCCAAGGATGGTTAGCTCAATGGACCATGACTACTTATCTGGACTATAAAACTACTACCGCCTATCTTGTATACTTGGGATTTCAAGAAAATGCAAAACTAGCTGTACAAATTACAAAAGCCAGAAAAATGAGAAGACGGCAGGGTCGTTTCTATCGATCTTACGTCTCAGATCGAAAGGTTTTTAATTGTTTCGTAGTTGGAAAAAGAAATAGCGGTAAATCTTCGCTATTAGAGTCTTTTCTGGGACGTTTGTTCAGTGAAACATACTCTCCAACAATAAGACCCAGATTGGCAGTAAATAATGTCGAAGTCTCAGGTGATAAGCAGTTTTATTTGATTCTTCAAGAATTAGGAGAACAGGAAACTGCTATTATCCAAAATAAACAAAAGTTATCTGAATGCGATGTTTTATGTCTGGTATATGATTCAAGTGATCCCGAATCATTTTCATATTTGGTAAATCTCCTCTCGAATAATAGCTACATTAAAGATATCCCTGTGGTATTTGTAGCACTAAAAGCTGATCTTGATAAACAACAACAAAGATGTCAATATCAACCGGATGAATTTTCCGAAAACCTATTTCTGGATCACCCATTACACGTTTCTTCAACATGGTCCAGTTCATTGAATCAACTTTTCAAAAAGATAATTGAGGCATCATTAATTCCTGGAAAATTTACTCCAGGATTTCCACCAGAGACTAAACCAACTGAGATTGACTATAGCTCCGCAGTTATTGTTGGATCGTCCATTGGGTTTTTAGCATTACTATCATTTACAATATTAAAGTTATTGAGAACACAGCAACAGTAATGAAAGTTATACATAACTTGGTATGTTCAGGATATCGATAACGAATATATTAATTACTTATTAGACCATATTCTAACATCTATTTACAGCCCGCAGATACCTTTCATGAAATCGTATTTAATAGCAAGTAGAGAAACATAACCAACCAGACAAATCAATGTCTATGATTATTAGGTAATTACAACGACATAACCTTCACGAAAATTCATTACCGAAGAGGAAATCATAATCAAAAAGATCCAAGCCACCAAAAAACCCTGCATAATCGGCATTAGGCCCGTCCTTATTAGAATCGGTTTCACTACTTGTCGACCCTGCCAAGATCTTGGTATCAGAGGGACCTACACTTTCAACAAATGGCGAAAATGCTTTGGGAGTCACTGAGTTTCCTTCAGCCAAGACTCCTGCATTTGTCTTACTGGATACCTGATTAAAATCCAAGCTTTGACCAAATGCCATAGCGGAAGATAATTTCGCCAAATTGTCCATACTGGGATTCCACACCTTGCTGTTCAAATTATTTAAGGTATTCTTCGCAATGTCTGAATTTTTAACAAGTATGTCCTGGTTGAAGGTGGCTTCATCAATACTTTCCATTAATGAATGAACAGTTTGCGAAAGTGAATTCAATTCGAAGGTACTGAAGTGGACCATATGGTTATTCGCCTTCAAATCCGAGACTAATGCATTTCTCTTATCTAGCTTAACACCGAGAGTTAAATTTAACATTTTGACGATTTTTGAGTGTATCTTTTCCATTCTAGAAACTTTAAATATACCCAACAATAGTTCTCCTTTACGCATATTTTCAACAACGACATCAAATAATGCAAGTAACTTGAAAATAGGGAAGTATGTAAAACGTAAATGCTCTGATGCTGATTTATAAGTTGTTTCTAGTGCCACTTCAAGATCACGCTGTAAAACTCCTAAAATTTCCATTTTATGGTTGATTTCTGAAAGTTCTTGTTCATTGTTTTGATCAATCATTTCCTGCGATCGAGAGTATAGACTATGCGTTGCGAAACCAACTCTCATAAGTATTCCTAGCACACTAAATATAGTCGATGAAAATGATAGCTGTATCACTTTTGTCACATTATAATTTGTTGATGATGAAAGAGACGCACTATAATCACCTCTAAAAAATCTATTCATGTATCCCATCAACAATAGAGCATCAGTACAACTAGTCTTGAAATACTGGAAATAATAACATAACTTTGATTTATTCTCAAGACATTCTGATTCGAAATGCAAAAAAAGTGCCATGGAGGCTCTCAGGAGCAATAATCTTCCCACAATTTGTGTATGGAGTGCGGTTGAATTCATTGCAAGCAAAACTGTTTTACTTATCGAGCTGTCGGGATTGCTGTTTAGATCCTTGATAGTAAAATTATCCTTTGTGTATTTTTCTATGTTCATTCTCAGAGTTTCCAAATTTGATAATTTGAATGTGCCTCTATATGTCATTGTCATCACATCAAGATCGCATAGCAAAAGAACCAACCTTACTCTTCTTAAAGAGTGCATATGCAGTTTTAATACTTCTTCAGATGACGGGGAGTTTGTGAGATCCGCTTTAACCCTATTTAGGTATATTTCATCGGCATTTTCACTTTTAACATCCAGAAACAATGCCATCAATGACACAGACGATACAGAGTGCCTTCCCTTTAGGCTTGACTCAAAAGAACATACAGTAACAACACTTAACCATAATAATCTTCTATGATTCAACGTTCTTATATCAGGTATACTTGATTTTAATTGTGGAAAATCCGTTGGATCACGATGCAGACCAATAGAAGTTGCTAACATCATAACCAAACTACTGATTACATCGGTTGGATGCTCAAGAAACAAATCACCTTCTTCTGGAGAGAAGACAAAAAACGCCCAGACATACAGAACACAAGCAATTATATTCTCGTTGGCACATGCACACCAATTTTCAGATGCCAGACATTTTTGCGCCAATAACACGAAATCATTTGAAATAGGATACTGATCAATCACTGATTTATCAACATCTTGTGAACTATGTTGCACGTTATCCTCAGCAAAGTTTAACGAAATGTATGAAAGCTTTAGTATGACCAATAAGATAGATAAGTTTTCAATTTTCATACGCAGGTGCTTATTTCCTAACTCCAGCTTGATTCTTTCTGCATTATTTGGGTCTTTCAGGAGAATCTCACTTAATGTTTCTTCAAACATATCTTTCTCCAAAAATGGTAGCGCTGGATAAACATATTGGTAGAAATGTCTCTTGTAAATTTGAATGATTTCAAAGGGAGGTAAAAGATTTTCGATCTCAGAAATAAAACATTTTAGAACATCAGAATATTCACCATTAGACTGGCAATGATCCTCCAGAAATTGATGCCCTAAAGTATTGTACAACATTGATAATATCATGCCATTTTTTAAGTTTTTTGATGTGTTTGTATTTTGTAAAATTCGTTCAGTAAATTCATTAACACGGACTCTCTGAGATTCTGTGTGACATTGGCGTAGCAATACATCTTTCAATTTCAAAGCGTGTGTCCTGACGCTGGGTTGTGCTCTCGTCACGTTCGCATTTGCAGTAAGCGCTGGAATCATGGTATTTTTAGAAGGGTCCAAAAAAATAGAAGCAATCAAGGACGTTAGAAATTTATCTTGGATAAATAAATAGTTCTCAGACAATGGTTTGACCTCTCTTTTCATGACTCTGCTAACGATAAGCGTTGGATGTGTTCTATAAAGATTGACATCTAAACTTCCTTGCTTCCCAATTCCATTAACAGTGCTATTATCGCCAGACTCTAGCTTAACACGCTTATTTGAATGCATGTCCTCTTCAGAATCCTCACGATCAGAAGAGAGATCACTTTGCTCTCCTCCTGTATAATCTTCGTAACTCGCTAAATTTCCATCGTCTTCCTGCATAAGCTTCATGGCTTTGTTCTTCCAATATTCAACGTCCCTTTCCAATCTTGAAATCGTTGCATCTTTACTGGGAATCCGAGGTGCACTCTGCTTAGATACATCATAGACACACTTGATACTGAGCTTCTTACACCTAGTACACCCAGGCTTCTCTCGGTCACATTTGGTTTTGGATCGACGACAAGCCTGACACACAAATGAAATTCTATTCCGCTTCCGAACCCTCTCCTGTTCTAGACCGGCATCCGGAGAGTTATCGCTCATGAGTAAAACGGGAATTTCCTCTGTAAAACTATCAAAACACTTTGTGCCACTCTTCCCAACCTTACGGCTCTATTGCTGCTATCTTCTACCGTATTAACAGCAACTTTTATAAATAGTTGAGGGAACCCGATATCCACACAGCTTGATCAGCTTGAAATAGTAGTTCTGAAAAGCTCTTCCTCTTATCCTTAGCACAGATCCAGAAGCAAGAGATTGGCAGTTCCGCTTTCCCCTTAGCTAGCTCTAAATATTCAGTGCCTTTCTTTTTTTTCCCTCTCTTGTCGCGATAGCCCTCCGCTCTACGCCAAGACAGCCTGAAGTCGCGCTAGAGAATTCCAACTCTATGTGCTGCAAGCATGATGAACCTTAACTTGAATCAGTGTCTCCAGGCCTTCACATGCTAGTGATAAGATAAGTGTGTAACAAACCCTGAAGACCCTGATCACAATACCGGATCAACGGTCCTCAGTTTTGTAAGGCGATTCCTATCCATCACAGAACAGCTCTCGACTAGGTTAGCTTTGTTTCTGTCCCCTACTTTGTGTAAGCTCAAATACATGCTTGCTCGTAGACTTGTAGACTTGATACAAGCAGATTGCCACTCACTGGTGTAGACGTGTTCTCTCTTAGGTAAATTGCTAAATAAGGCAGCACTGCAGCCCGGTTAATTAATTCATGCATGAAGTTAATTTTACTAGATATTGATACAAAGTACTTAACGATGTGTTCAGTATAGATACAGGCAGCGTCAACGACCGAACATGCACCCGAAAATCCTCATCGGTGACAGCGCCTCGTAGTTGAAATGAAAGTAAATGAGAAAGAAAACAAAAGAAAAAAACCAAAGACCGAAATCACACTGTTGGATAGATAAATAAAGGACAAATAAAAGAAAAAAAAATGTAAGACTGTCTTGGTTTGAATTAATTGCTTAGCTCGAAGGGTGAAGAAACTAATGAATACATTAGCAATTTTTCAAGTTTGGTTGTTAACGATAAATCAAAAACAGTCCAATACACTCATCAAAATAGACAAAGGGGCTAGAAAACAAAAGATAGAAGTCTATGCTTTGGTAACAATTGAATATTGACAAATACAGTACAAAAATGAGTTCATAAAAATGAAGCGTCATCACCACCGCGGAAATACGAATGGTTATTACCACCACCACTATAGAAGCTTGTTTCTGGTTTCCGTAAATTATTGTTATCTCTTCTGTTGGTCGAGCCTGAAGCTTGCTGACTTGGAACTTTCAGATATCCATGATCGTTATAATTAGACATCCCTTGAGAGCCCATGACCGCTGATGCTGGCTCGAGTGGTGCTTCTTCGGGATTGAAGGATGTCCCTTTGTTAGACTGCGATGAAGCAGTGTATGTACTTATTTCATCATCAAATAACACTCTATTTCCTGTAGCATTGTTCGTTTTGACAAATGTATCATCTCTTATCATCTTTTCTTGTTCGGTTTCGTTAGTGTCCATAACGGCTTGTTTTAATTCAAACAATTCAGCTTCTGATGACCTCTTATTATCACCACCGAAATAACCACTGCCACCATTGTCAATCTTTGGAATGAAAGAGACACGGTCATCCTTCATTGGTTGGTAACGAACGTCAGGGTTTCTATGAATCAAGGCCAGGGCACATGTAATGACAGTAAACACCAATAAAAACAAGGCAAATGCTGCGTTTAAAACAAACAAAATCACGGCCATGACTGAAGAAACAACAGCAGCTTGCTTGAACAGATTACTGAAGAATAAAAAGAAAAAGGCATTGATTAGATTGACCAAGTGAATTGCAATATTGAAAATATTGGTTCTCTTGTCTAGATACGGACTGTACCAACACAATAGCACAAAGTAAATCAATTCAATAACAAAAATAATCATTGCCTGTGCCTTACCATGCGTCTGCAAGACAGCCACGAATAAGGACCTGAAAAAGCCATATGTCAACAAAGGAAACAACCACCAAAATGCATCGGCTTTGAACTGGACATATAAGAAACCATAGCGGTTCAGGAAGTTTGTATCACTGTACAGTAAGTATGCTGGATTCTTATACAGCCTCAATGACTCTCTTCCTTTCAAAAACACCCTTGTGGCTCCGTACACCAGCAGAGCAGTAACAATTATGAATAGCGCTGCTGCATCGACAACTGCTGCAGGAGAGTCTCTTTGTGTGTACTCCCAAATTGTTAATAAAGTGATCTGTGGAAATGCAATGATGGCAAGTCTAAACAAAGTACCCTTGATAATGCTTCCCCAGTTCTTCCTGTACTGGAAAAAGTTTGAAGTCTCGGGCATCATTCCACCTCTAGTCAAAAGTTCCAGTAGTGCTTTGAAGAAAATCAAACCAATAACCAAACAGAACATAAAGAAAAGGAAGAAGACAACGCCAGTGAGGAAGAAGTTTGAAATCTCAATATTCGCCAGATAGGCGACTCTCTGAATCCCTCTCAGGACCAAAATTTTTGTGGAGTAGTTATCACTGTCTCTCTCGTTTGTGGTGTAAAGTTTAGAGTCGTCGAGGATGGAGTCAAAATTCGAGTCCTTTGAGGACGCCAGACTGATGCCTCTTCTGAGGAGGTGCTTCAGGCCTCTTCTCTGCACACTGATGGACAGAATGTCTTTGTTTGCGACGACGACAGTGGACACACCCTTAGTAGCCTGAATGTACCAGTTGAGGGCCTTCTGCATGAATTCCACGGAGATGATACCCATCGACCACTGGAAGTTCTGCGTCCAGGCTGCGGCCATGGGCGGCACACGCGAGACACCCATCATGGCCGTTATCGCCAGGTTCTGGAAGTAGATGAACAGGGAGATCGAGTTCGACGCGATGTGCGCGGACGTCGCGCTGTAGCCGATGACGGACACGAAGCCGGACGTCAGCAGCCCGACGCCGGATATCGCCGCGATCGGCCAGGACGCGTACTTGGTCTGCACCGTCTTCCCGTTGCTGAGGATGGCCTGCACGCACGCCAGCGGGCTGGTTAGGTCCGTGTCGTCCTCGGCGTACGCGACGACACGCACCTGCGCGTCCAGGTCCGGGATGGTGTACGCGACGCCGGGGACCTGGTCGAGCACGTCGGAGTCGATGGTGTACTGCGAAGCGACGTCTATGCGCCCGCTCGCGAGCGGGCACAGCGACACCTCGTGCAGGTCGCACAGGTTGAAGCTCTTGTCGAGGATTTTGAGGCCGTACGCGATCAGCTCGGCCTTGACGACGATGTTGCCGTTGATGATGGTGGAGGCGTCCACCTTGAACACGACGGTCTTGTTGTGGGGGTAGAACTTCACGTCAAAGAACGACGCCGTGAACTGCGAGTTGTCCATGCACGTCAGCAAACTCGACGTCTCCAGGTGCTTGTTCTGCCCCGCGAGCACGACCGTCAGCCACACCCACCAAACGAGGGACCGTAGCAGCACTTGCATTATTCCTTGTTTCCTTCTATATCTGCGTCACAGCTTCTTCTTTCCTTCTATATCTCCGTCACAGGTTTGTTTCCTTCTATATCTCCGTCACAGCTTCTTCTTCTTTATATCCCAGGCTTTCCTCAGTAATAGATGTCCAGGATGCAGTTCAGGATCCAGGATGTAGTTGAGGATGTCAGTCCAGGATGCAGTTCAGGATGTAGTTGAGGAGGCCAGTTGTATCCAATATGTGCAATATATAACGCGATGCCCTGGGCGTGTACTCGGCCCTCCCACGAGCTACGCCGCGTCCCACGGGTCCCCGCCTCTCAGCGATATTCCGCAGCTGTCCCCCCCCGCGCGCCTCGGACGTTCTTAGTGCTGCAGCGTGGGCTCCTATTAATAGCAGTTAGCAAAGCACAACTGCGTGCTCCTCTGAGGGCGACACCCTCTCAGCCCCCGCCACGACAGCAGAAAAGGACAGGACTCACCGCAGACGTAACAAAAACGTGTGGGTGGCGTGCAGGGTGAGCCCGTATTTACACATCGCGGCACACGCAGTGGCAGGTGCATTGCTCGTAAAGGGGAACACGCACTGGAACATCACGTGGTGTATACGTTACCAACGACGACAGGGTTCCATGTTTTGTCCCCCAACGTGCGCGCGCGCCGTCGCGCCTTCTGTCACCGGAGTACCCCGCACGCCCCAAAGAGCGGGCCGTGACTCTCCCCCCGGGGCAGCGCTGACTCCGCACTCCGCGCAGACCCGGGGGGGGGAGACCCTTCGGACGGACGGGGGGGCTGGGAAAGACACAGCCGCGTGACCTCCCCCCCCCACAAAGCCATCGTGCAGCGGGCACAATGCGCTTACCCCAACGGGTTGCCCCACACAGCGCGTGCCCCCCCACCCACACAGCTGCAGCACTACAACGCTACACAGCTGCAACACACACAGCTGCAGTCACGTCACGTCACGCCCAGTACCCCGAGGCCAGCGCTCAACAACTCGGTCCTCCCCCGCCCTGAGTTGTAGCGGTGTGCTGCAGCAGTGTGTTACAGCAGTGTGTTACAGCAATGTGTTACACCACACCTCGATGCCTGTCACACGCAATCTCGGAGTTTCACCAAGACTCATCCCCCCCCGAGCCATCCTCTCAAAAAAAAAAGTATAAATACTCGGTTACTTCTCTTTGCAAATCGGGTATTGACAAGGGAGCAATTGACAAGTAGGAACAACAGATAAAAAGGTAAATACCCCATATGCCTTCCGCAGTTGAGAAGAAAGAGATTGACCACGTACAGAGTTTGAAGGACAAGATGCACGAGGAGAAGAAGCGCGAGGTGGAGCACGAGCACCTCACCGCGGTGCAGGTCGTCCCGCAGAAGCCGATCGACGACAGACTGAAGGACAACATCCGCTCGCACTACTCCCCTCACCTCGCAGGCCTCCAGGAGTACCGGAGACAGTACCAGGAGTCCATCGAGAACCCCGAGAAGTTCTTCTCCGAGAAGGCGCGCTCCTTCATCAACTGGTCCCGCGACTTCGACAGAGTCTTCGTCCCAGACGTGGACGACACCACCAAGCCCTCCTTCGAGAACAACGCGTGGTTCCTGAACGGCCAGCTGAACACCTGCTACAACTGTGTCGACAGACACGCCCTCAAGAACCCAAACAAGGCCGCAATCATCTACGAGGCCGACGAGCCCGGCGAGGGCTACACCATGTCCTACAAGACCCTGCTGGAGAACGTCTGCCAGGTGGCACAGATCCTGAAGTACTCCATGGGCGTCAAGAAGGGCGACACTGTCGCTGTGTACATGCCTATGATCCCCGAGGCCCTCATCACCCTGCTGGCCATCTCGAGAATCGGCGCCATCCACTCCGTGGTCTTCGCCGGCTTCTCCTCAAACTCCTTGAGAGACCGTATCAACGACGCAGGCTCCCGCATCGTCATCACCACCGATGAGTCCAACAGAGGCGGCAAAATCATCGAGACCAAGAGAATCGTCGACGACGCCTTGAGAGAAACCCCTCAAGTCGAGCACGTCCTTGTCTACAGACGCACCAACAACCCACAGGTGAACTTCCAAGCACCAAGAGACCTGGACTGGGAAACCGAAAGAAAGAAGTACAAGACGTACTACCCTTGCGAGCCAGTCGACTCTGAACACCCACTGTTCTTGCTGTACACATCCGGCTCGACAGGTACTCCAAAGGGTGTCCAGCACTCCACCGCAGGTTACCTGCTAGGTGCCTTGCTGACCATGAGATACACCTTTGACGTGCATCAAGAAGACGTGTTCTTCACCGCTGGTGATATTGGCTGGATCACAGGCCACACCTACTGTGTCTATGGGCCATTATTGTACGGTTGCACGACGTTGGTCTTCGAGGGTACTCCAGCTTATCCAAACTTTTCCCGCTACTGGGAAATCATTGACAAGCACCAGGTTACTCAATTCTACGTTGCCCCAACAGCCTTGAGACTATTGAAGAGAGCAGGCGACTCTTACATCGAAGGATTCTCCTTGAAGTCCCTACGTTGTTTGGGTTCCGTTGGTGAACCAATCGCTGCAGAGGTTTGGGAGTGGTACTCTGATAAGATCGGTAAGCATGACATCCCAATTGTCGACACTTACTGGCAAACCGAATCTGGTTCCCACTTGGTGACTCCACTAGCAGGTGGTGTGACCCCAATGAAACCAGGCTCTGCATCTCTTCCATTCTTCGGCATCGAAACAGTCATCTTAGATCCAACCACTGGTGAGGAAATTAATGACAGCCACGCAGAAGGTGTCTTGGCAATCAAGAGACCATGGCCATCGTTTGCCAGAACTATTTGGAAGAACCATGACAGATTCTTGGATACTTACCTAAACCCATATAAGGGTTACTACTTCACAGGTGATGGTGCTGCAAGAGATAAGGATGGTTACATCTGGATTCTGGGCCGTGTGGATGATGTTGTTAACGTCTCGGGCCACAGACTATCCACCGCTGAAATCGAGGCGGCTATCATTGAAGACAGCATGGTCGCTGAGTGTGCCGTGGTCGGATACAATGACGACCTGACTGGGCAAGCAGTCGCTGCATTTGTTGTTTTGAAGGATAAATCCACTTGGTCTTCTGCATCTGAGGAGGAACTGCAAGATATTAAAAAGCATTTGATCTTGACTGTTCGGAAGGATATTGGTCCATTCGCTGCTCCGAAATTAATTGTTTTGGTGGACGACTTACCAAAGACCAGATCTGGTAAGATCATGAGAAGAATCTTGAGAAAGATCTTGGCTGGTGAATCAGATCAACTAGGTGATGTCTCAACATTATCCAATCCAGGTGTGGTCAAGCATTTGATCGAGTCTGTAAAGTTGTAAGCTTACCACTTTGTTGTGTTACTGTATCGTATCGTAAATGAACAATGTATTAGCTTTCTGTTTCAATTACCGTACTAATGAAGGAAAAAATTAAAAAAGAAAAAATATTACAAAACAAAACTAAACAAACAATAAATTGAAGTTAACTTTAAACTTTGCCTTTGTCAACCCCTCAACTTTCACATTAGTCAACATTAAATATTCTTAGGTCATTATGTGATGACTCTCCTCTTACATGATAGTTAGTTGCTGGTTAACTATGACTACCTCGTATATATTATTACAATATTCATATATATATCTATATGTATCAAACACACATATAATATATCTTTGCGAATGAATGAAAAAAAAAAACAAATGATTTTATTTATTGTCTATTTTTTTCTTTTTGTATGCGCAGTGTTCTTGCTTATTTCCCTAAATATATATAAAATAACCATTCAAACAATACTCTATGTATTTGTTGCCGTCTATTAATAGGTTAACGAAGAAACCATGAAGCCTGGAAATCAGAATTAAAAAAGCCTGTTAATCGACCAATATTCAAAGTTTGGTTAGCTGTTTTACCTATTTGCACAAAGGGAGGGTTTTTTTTAAACCCACGGGGGTGTTCTAAGAAGAAGAAAAGTCAAATAGAGGAAAAAAAATTTTTTTTTATCACCTAGTAACCCAATCACTCCCTTAGATTTCCATCCAGTTTGAGAAACACATAGGATACTGGGTGAAAAATATCGTTTAACACCCTGGATCTCCAAAAACTTTGCACATTGCTAAATTATTATGTTTTCTTTATATATAGTCATCTAACCATTCAGAAATTATCAAAAATTTTTTTCCTCTCAAGTGATGACTGAATCTGCGCCACAAGTAAGTATATTCCTCGATAATACCAAAAAAATAGAAAGTTAACCAAGATATTCCTTATGCAAGAAACAAAAATATCTAATTCCCCCTCACGCAAAAAAAAAAAAAAATTAATTAAAATTCGTTAATGCAGTAAAATTTTATTATCATTACAATAGCAAAATATATCATAAGACATATTTACTAACTAGAATACTCACGAAATGTTAGATGAACTAACTCATGCCAATAGACTCATTGATGGCATTATACACTCCATTATGGCACCTCTCAAATATGTGCTATCAATGTCATCTCTAGGTATAACCACACCCCCAATTATTAAAATATTCCCGTCATGTTCTACTGCTTCACCTCCTACACTGATTACCAACATAGCCTGGGGGGTGTCATTCATAGTTAAATATGCTTGACTATCATCATCATCGTATGCCCTAGATTTGATTGAACGAACAGCCAAACTTTGAGTGTTGATATCAAATGTATTGAAGATTGTGCTACCAACAGGTACTTTATCTTTGAACGTATCTAACTTAATGTTCTTGTAAAACCTGTCAACATCTTGTTGTATCATTCCCCCTGTACAAACAAGCATATGACCGATTAAGTTCATTTTATGACCGACTAATTTCAGTTCAAGCGGCACTAAACCTTCAAATGGATCATCAGTTCTCGCAAATGTGTCAATTAGTCGCCATTTCTCGACTTCCAGATCAAACCACCACATATCGCTGTAAACTTCTGTGCCATCAGAACCACCATGCATTACTAGAGTCCTAGCGCTACAATGATTATCTACCAGATAGCCACTATCTTTTCTAGCTTTTGGTTCATTTTTTTCTTCTTTGTCCTCCGATATCCTAAAACTTGCTTTGTGCTTTAAATTAGTATCCTTAAGTTTGTTGTGATTATGTAGAATTTCTGGATCCATTTTGGACACAACATTAGGAAATATAGGTCGAGACTTGTATTTGATATTCACACTTTCCAGATCAACCTTATATTCGTTTTCTAATCGTTCAAGAAGGAATGTTTCAAATGATTGCTTATAAACAAGGCGCATATTAGGAACGCAATATGCACTGAATGCACGCCCCTTAGGCCAGGCACTGGAATCATCTGACTTTGTGATGGGGGTTGCAATGGCTGAATCACTAAATTTACAAAATCCACCTTTCCCCCTACCTGCTACAGGAACTTCAATTTTCCACATGTCATCCATGGCTTCATATCTATCATCACCGGTCTGACGATACCCCCCAAAGATATAAATTGTATGCATCCCGAAATTATGAGCTTTTTTCTCTTCGTTATCTTTGGATTCTCCTTTTGATTTTTGTTCTGGGTATAAGCTTGTTTGACTGATTTTAGATGAAAATGGTGTGCTTGAGAGAGATTCAGATAAATTAACAGAAATTTGTAAATGACCAAATCTAGGATGAAGGTCAGGGTAAGCAGACGATCCAGAGGAAGGTGAAATAACTTCAATTTTTGTAAATCTAAATGATATCGTATCCAAAATATAACCAATATTGTTAACAAATGCACGCTTTTTCAGATAGATGGTTCCATCATTATCGAAAACTGATTCTGTTTTTATTTCAAAACCGCCATAAAACAGAATATATCTATCGGTTAACTTCGAACCTTTCATTCCAACTAGTGGAGGTGGCAGCTGCCCTGAAATAGTTGGCCTCATCAACCTAGATGATGTCAAAGAATATACGTATAAGTGTGGGTTATTGACCATTGCTGGGTTGTTTATTACTTTAGGAAGAAGTGGAGGGGGCATATTTTTTATTCCATCAACCTTGAAATCATTCAGGCAAGGTGCATCCTCTTCATATCCATAGATTGGTATAAGCCCCCCAAGAACATAACACTTATCATCTATTTCAACAGCACATGGATAAAGAAATGACGGTGGTTTGTACTCCGAAAACAGTGATGGAATTAATGCACTTCCAGCAAATATATCGTACTTCTTGGTCAAATAACATTCTCCATCAATGAATAAAGGATTAGATTTCTTATCATGAAAATGAGAAAATTCGTAATGCTTTCTTCTTTCAGAGATTAATGACTTTTTGAATTTCTCATGCACATTTGGTACCCATAAATTATGTTGCTTTAAAATATCTTCTTTTCTTACGTTTACTGTGAACAGTTTTTGACAATATTTGATGTATGATGTTGCAGTATGGAGATCAATCATTTCAGACTCATTGGTAACATTACTAAATCTGTTTTCATCTATTGGTTTTTCAATTCTTTCTAAAACTGCGTTGATATCAAAGTCTATATGTGAGATGGAAGCTATTGGTATTTTAGGTGCATGTTCTGAACCAGTCATGGAGCTCTCCTTTGCTCTATCCTCATCCATTCCCACTGATGAAGATGTATCAAATGAAGCATGACTGACATTCCCTTTCGATTGATTTTCTGTGCCTCTCTTACAATGATAATTTAAATTTTTCCTAGAAAGATAGTACTTCTTAAGCGATATCTCATTCTTCTTGGCATAGTTTTTTTTCTTCGGAAGTGATAAAACTAGCGAAAGAATCGAATTATAATTAGTTCCATATGGTACAGTACTGAACTGTTGCAAATCATGTTCTTCAACAAACTCTGATACATTTGTGGCCAACTTTTCATCTATAACTGATTTATCAGGTGTTCCAAGACCGGGTATTACTGGTTCAATAGATGATGTATGACTGATAGCTGTATCGCTAGCCAATATATCCATTTCGGTCATATTTAAAGAAGTCAGTGCAATCAGATTATTTGGTTATGCATTCAATGATTACGATTTCCCAGACAAAAAATAAATGAGGACAACTTCCACAAATTAAAAACAACAAAATTCCAAATAAATTAGAAATAAACAAATCCAAAATCCTAATAACGCTTAATTCTTTCCCTTCTTCTTCTTTTAGAGCAGAAAATTATCTATAAAAAACCACAAAAAATTTCACCTTTTCTAAGTACAATCCACAAAAAAATAATAAAACAATCAAAAAAAAAAATTACAATATTAACAAAACGAACACACACAAAAAATATGACAAGCCTAGTCGATCAGATCAAGATGAAGTAATTTTCCAGCAGATTATCAATTTTCGAACTTAATGCCCTGAGGTAGAACAATTCTACACCTTTGCAGATCCTGATATCCAAGAGAGAAATTTATTTCGGAAGGTTTTTAAAGGAAGATTTCCGTAGTCTTTAAATTCCAAAACCTTCAAAACACCAACCAAATGCCTCTATTGTATGACTAGTTTCCTCAAATTCCTCAAAAAGTCTTATTCTGAATTGATTTTCGAGCTTTTTTTTTTGCTTTCACTTGAAACAGAAATACAAAAGCCTTGAGAACCCTTCAAAAAATCAAGATATCTAGAGACTATCTGAATAAAATTCGAAGCTACCCTTTAATAGATTGGCGTTCCCTTTTTGTCACCTACTTCTTCGCTTTGTGTAACTGGTTAGTTTTATTTGGGCTAACACTTGAATTTTAACAGAATAAAGCTTGCTTTTCACCTTTCCCCGTTACTTTTCTTGCTTTCCACCTCAAATGAATACCTTATAATGAACTTATCGGTCTCGATATTGTAGGTTTTAAACCCACTTCCCTATAAAATTGCTAGCTTTTGTACAAGATGCACTATTTAATTGAATTTTTTCTCTTTCTTTCTTGTGTTAATATAACTTATTAATTCTTCCCTTCCTTTCCTTCCTTTTTTTTTCCCCTTCGGCTCCCTTTCGCTTGAAAGGGCTTGCCGTATGCTTCCTTTCTCCCAAGATGCTACTCCTCTTTCCTGCAGACTGTTACTTCCAACCTGAAATCCTCACTGTTTGCTTTCACCACCTCACTACTAGATTTGTCTGTGTGTGCGGGTGTCTCTCTAGGACCGACCTCAGCGGCATCTTCTGTGGCCCTTCCATTTCTTTTTCTCGCCGCCTTACTGCTTTCCTCCGCTTCTTCTCGAAGTTCTGCTCTGCAGCCATTCTGCCAGATTTCTTCTGCATATTTCCATTCAATGAAGCGCAGAGGCTGTGTGAGAGAGATTGTCTATTGGTTTTTTTTTTGGTTCGAAGAGAGCGCAAATTTCATTCTCTGCTTTTGTGCGAGGTTTCTTTTTTTTGCGAACCTACGCTCTACGGACCCTTTGTCAGCACTCACGGACACATTATCTCTCTGTCCGCAAGACATTTAAAACATAGAAAAGAGAGCCTGAAAGATGCATACTGAGAGTTTGGGATGGACAGATCTATCAAGGCCGATCAATACATTTTTTTTATCATCTGTTGTTGCAAGGTCTGCCACGGGGAGATGGACATTTGAGCAATGATGCGCCTGAAATCCACTTCTGTAGTCAGCCGTAATCCGCGGTGTATATCGTATCCGAGTTTTCTTGAATTCTCATCCCTATTCTTGTCTTGCCCGCTGCAGGCAATTTTTTTCGCTCTCTTGATTACTATTTACTGTATTTGACATATTGTATTTGAAATGTTGTATTTGACATGATGTATTTGACATCTACTGTTGAATGATTCAACATTATTTCAGCACGTTTTGAGCAATCTCACTTAAATTGGGGTTTTCTTTTCCGCAAACATTGAATCTTCAGAAGTAAAACGGCTAACCTAAACTCCAGTTTACCAATTGTTTACCTGCTGATTTGGCAGTCCCACCTACCAACTGCTGTGTTCCTATTTTACCGATTGGGATTGCAAGCTGTTTGTGCAAGCTATGTGTAGCATAGCTGTGCCCTTCATCACTGAGAGGACAAAACTCCGGTTTTTTTTCTTCTTCTCTTGAACACACTATTTTTTTCTTCCATTTCTCAAACCCTCTCCGCGCGTTTTCACTCATAAAGTATGCTTCTGTTGCTACTTGCTTGCTCTCAAAAAGATAATCTTCCCATCTCACTGTATCTGCGTGGTGCGGCGAACACCACCAATCTGTGGTCTCTTCACCTTTTTCAGTACGGCTCTTCTCCTCTGGAAGCTTGTCTGAAAACGGTGCACCTGATCTTCGTGAAGAGACCAAAATTTGAAAAGAAAAGGGAACTAAGAACAGTTGTTGGCGTAATTCCACACAATCCCGTTCCCCCCTCATTTTCTTCGGTCGTTCACTCATTTTGTTGCCTACGGGGAATTGTCTCCGTAGAGTATTTTCTGGAACTCCTTTGATCCGTGTCAGTAACCGTTTTCTGTAGCTGCATGGCCCTGCCCCTCCTTTCCTCGGCCATTCACTGCAACCATTGCTCTGTCTGCCCCCCCTCACTTTCCAAATTGAGCCTGTAATTACAACCTTTCTTCTTTTGTCTTTTTACAGTTTTCGCTTTTTCTTCCCAAAGTGCACAGCCTACCGCTTGCCTCCAACGATTTTCTCTTTGGTGTTCAAACACGGCTTTCCGTGGAATTCTAGATCCCGCCTTTTGGGTATTCACTCGAAAGCACCCCGCTATAGATGTTTTGCCGTGTTACAGACAGCAACACGGTACAACTGGCTCTTTTGATTTGCCCTTTCCCATGACAGTGCTTCTTCTCCATAAGAGCACTGGTCCCGCCCTACACACACATGTCAAGAATGCGTTTTCTCGACGTCCCCCCCACCACGCGAGATTCTCCATAACTCGTCTCATACTGGGAGCGGCGCTAAGGGCATTGAAAGTGGTATGAACAGGTGACACAGACGGCACGGAAGCAATACAATTACTCTCGAGACTTCTTCTCTTTTTCTCTCTGTGCCCAGTCCGTTGTCGTACAAAAGGCACCCAGCTAATGTTCCAACCACTCGTTTGCATTAACATAAAAAAATAGGCTTCACAATTGCCGCATCAAATTTTGAAACTTTGCAATAGCCCTTCCACATACGAAGCACGTTCAGCTATCGGTTATCATGCTTTCTTTTATTTGGAACGAAATGGGTGAGGCAAAAATCTAGTATATGTAAGTTCGAAGTGGAATAAAAAAAAAAAATCCCTCTCCTCAGATATCAACACTACAAACTATTTGGTTCTCGACACCAATGCTGTAAACGAGACCGGCTTGTCAATCCAGCTGCATCGCAGCAACAGAAGAGTAAATATCTAAACAGGCATCGGCCTGACCATTCTCGTACTGATGATAACTAACTTATTTTCTTACAGCAATTCACATAACCATGCGCGATCGTGTGCATTATTACCGTATTTGCTCCGTGTAGGACTACTATGTCGACTTATTGATAAAATCTACTCTTTTTGTAGGCATGGTGATGAATCAAAACCAGTATTTAAACACATGAGAGATCAAAACTACGAGAAAAAATATTGGAGTTAAATCTCAAACACGAACAAATATATATAGTGATATCGAAGCTTGGAGGAAACCATGGCTAATAATACATTCAAATGAAAAAGGTTTTAGAATGTCTCTCAAAATTATTTTATATAACAACTGAGCTACAAGTTTGTAGTATCTGTTAGCCCTCTCTCATAGATGAAATAGGAAAGCAAAATAGACTCGCACAGTTCGGTCATTACTTGAATAGTTCTGTGGGATATTCTCACTTAAGCTACTACCGCTTAATATCAATCTTTATTTTTCCCTTTTTTTATTCTATAGTGAGTGACTTGCCAGTCGCACAAAAAAGACAAACCGGAGCCGATGAAAAACCAGATTACAAAAGAGCTGGCGGGTTTCCCAAAAAAATAAATCAATTACTAAATTTTTAAGCGATCACAATTTCTGAAAGGTAGGTTCGGTCTAGTCTTTTTTTCAGTTGTGTTGTGTTCTGGCATTCTCTATATATCTATTTACTTTATATTTATTGGTTTTGATACATGACCAAAGGAGATCAAAGTGCTAACAAGGGCGTTATCTTTTCACAAACCAGGAGGTGAGGAGAGTTTTGATTGAATTGTCTGTAAAACTTACTTTTACAAAAAATAAGCAGAACAATAAGTGGCTAACCTTTTGATCTCAATAGAAACAAAAATCATAGCAGGAACTATTCTGAAAACTAAGCATTAGTTTTTCTTTCCTATATTTTTTTTGTGAGAGCTAGCGTCACCCCCTCTAGATGAAACTAGCAAAATCACTCTCCTTAAATTGATACCGATAAGACTCCTCAAATAGCCAAGCTGCCATTTCTCACTACTTTTTTATTGCAAATTTGATAGAGAAAATAAAAAATTTTGATATACCTGGACAGGATCAAATCGAGAATCCACAAGGTATACTGACCTTACTTCAAGGTGTAATATTCTGTAGGTTTGAACAAAAAACAAAAATTATAGAGAAAACAATTTACTTTTTTGAACTTGGAAGCCGTTTGTGATTCAAATTGAAGTCGAAACTCATTCAAGAAGGGAAATAAATACTCGAAGGAGACAATAGCAAATATCGTTAAAACCAATCTTTTTGTCTCATTAATATAGCAATCACGATACAATCCCTTTTTTCTGTTCCTATTTCCATTTCTTTATTTATTTCCTATCTGAAACTAATAGAATTGAATATTTTTACATCAGAACTACCAGAATCATACTGTATTGCAACATTATTTTACAGAAACAAATCCGCTCCCAGTTTTATCCTTCAATCATCAAAGAACAAAAATTAAGAACCAGTATTGAAAAAACCAGTAAAGCACAAGGACACGGATTTATACCAACTCAGATCACAGGAAATTGGGATAAGATATGGTTCAGCGCTTAGAAAGAGAAAATGTACCGTTGAAAATCTTTCAAAATCGAGACTTTAACACTATACAACCGAAATTTGTATCTTCTAATAATGATGATATCAGTATAAACTCAAGGAGTGTAGAAAGTAGTATTGATTCTAGGTATTGTCCAAAACTATTTGGTAGCATTCAAAAGGGGCATTCCGAAGTTTTCGATATGGATATTACCTTTGAAAATACGGTAGGGATAGACTCAAGTCAGTTGATGGAACAGGCAGAAAAGGACGTATTTGGAAACAAAGATATAGATGGTGACCACAATGTCAAAATCACCACTTCTTTTCAACGAAATACTGTTATTAGAAAGCTTGACAAATCAAATCTATCTTTGACCACGATTAATCTATTAGCATTTCGCGACTTGGAGTACATTAATTTTCAAAACAATAAAATTAGTGATCTCTTGATATTGCGACCATGCATCCATCTCACTACCATAAATCTTTCCTTTAACCGTATTTCAAAATTAATCCCACTTAACGAGATACCAGTGCGAAGTCTGAATTTAGCATTTAATGCGCTAGAAGGTACAATTGATTTCGAAAGGCTAGTTGGATTCTCTGACAATGATTTAGGTTGGTCATCACTAGAATTTCTAGATCTAACTGGAAATAAAATAAGAAGAATCAAAAATCTACACTATTTAACAAATCTTAAAACACTAATACTCGATAAAAATTCCATTGACGACTTGCAGGACATTAGTTCAATGACAAATATACAGGAGTTAAGTATTCGAGAAAACAAAATACGATTTAAATTTGATGTAAGGAAGTTACCTTTACAAAATCTGAAGGTATTAAGGATAGATTCATGCAAAGGATTGAAAAATTGGTGTATTCAACCACCATATATGGAAATTTTGGAAATTTGTGACGGAATTGAATCTGATCTACCAGATATGAAGTTACTCCCTCAAAATCTGAAGTCCTTGAATTTATCTTGGATTAGGGGATTAGATACATTACCATTGAATTTGTGCGATATCGTACCTAGATTGGAAGAACTGGTTTTAAAAGGTAATGAACTTAACGACTTCAAGAACATTTTGCAAGCTATTCCAACAACAAATCTCAAAAAGATAGATTTAAGTGAAAATCCAATCACCACAGATCTCACACATAGCGTTATTGAAAAGTATAAATACGCATTTCAAGTAGCATGTCCAAAGATCGTCGAGATTCGGTTGCAGTAATAAAAACTAGTATTCATTTTGTACATTATCAGGAATATTTCCTTCGATAATTAAATTCTGGTAGCATGTTCTTCTTCTTACTGTATAGCAATACCATTCATAGATATAACGTATTTTTAATTTTCCTAAGATAAATTTCCTTTTAAATAGATTTTATGAGGATAAATTTTATAATCTTAAGATGTATCATCTGGCTGAATACATTGTGGGGGTGGACACTGGCGTTTCATAAGGTACCCAAATATGCTTCATTTTGTTTTTTTGGTATGATCTATAAGAGTTTCATTTGCTTTGAAGTATTTTCGCAGACATGCCGTCAAAAAAAGGGTGAAGACAGCTAAGCCTATTTGTCTATAAGTTGTAGATTCCACGGAGGTCAAAAAATTGATTATTTCATCCATCAATATATCAAAAATATTTTCTGATTTTTCCAAGTCGAGATAAGATTTATTTGAATTCGAGTTTCTTCCGTCATTTTTTAATTTGACAGCTTCATGGATCGCATTCTCTTCAGCTCTGTTGGTTTTTATCCAGGTACTATTACCCAGGTGCTCTGCGTCTCCTATTTGTTTTCCAACAAAAATATTGTTGATTACATATCCAGATGAAGAAACCCAATTATCAAAGACAATCGCGCTAATATTCAATAATATATCACTGTTACTAGTTGACAAAATGTCCCTAATTCTCTTTTTATGACTGAAGTAAGATTTATCTGTTGTGGATGTGAATAATACAGTTTTACCGTCAATTCGGAGTTCTAGTGTATTATTTTGGAAACTGAAAATGGAAGTATATAAGTGTGTTCTCATTAGATCATCATTTAGTTTTGATACAGGATTGTGTGTAAGTTTCAAAGAGTCAATATTTTTATTACCACTTTCATATTCAAATCTTATTTTGTTGGTTTCTGGAAAACAAAAGTCAGGTCCAAACAGAATTTTATATTTCGAACTTAAAGTGTTGTTGAAGTTGAATAAATCATGCGATCCCACATCTTCAAATATCTTTAAGAAGGCTCCATCACATTTTAGCTTCTTAGTGGTTTTCACTTCATATTGAATAACAAGTGTATCGTTTTTGTAAACTGGAATTGGTTGTTTTAGTTCAGTACCAACTGTCGCAACTATATTCGGACTTCTGATGATCATTCCCGAATTTTCCAAAGTATCAGTCTTTCCCGTTTTGAAAAGATGCCAGTTCCTTTTGATGGTATTACTCTCTTCTATGGATCTCGGTGATACCCATGTTTGTTGGAATTCAGAATTGTTTTTATAAGATTTGAAATTTTCCCAAAATATATCAGTGCTGCCAAACTCATTAGAAGCTGTGCTACTTCCAATAACTCTTGAAAGGATGAATGTGAAGAATATAACGTTATATGATATCATTAAAATCATTAGTTTGAATCAATCTGTAAAAGAGGAATCGTCTCTGGGGTGTTTATATAGTCTCTACCCTTTCAATGTCAGAGAAGAGATACCAAACGTTGTTCATAAAAGCAATATCACAGTTTCGTTTGGTATTGAAAAATCAGCTATGTGAAGGTAAGTTCAGCACTCATCTACTCCGTATGCCAAAATATTCGATAGCCAGTTATAGTCGAAAAATGCAACTCTTCACTCTGCTGAACTTGATCTTTGTCCAAGTATCTTTTAGTAATTGACCTCTACAGTGTCCCTGCATTTTCATTCCTAATTTTTTTATTTTTTTATTTTTTTTTTTTTTTGATTTCATGAAAATACACTTTGCGGAAAGGACTGTCTGGTGAGTTGTTTGAATTGAAGTAAATACTATGAGTGAATTGTTGGAATTGTAAGAACAGTGAAATAAATGCAGATAATTCTTATTATGAAATCGTAAAAATATAAAAAATATAATATGCAGATTACACAGAAAAAATGCTAGTTGTAAAATATTTATGGGTGGTTGTTTGTACAATAATGAAAAAAAAAACTACAATAATGTCCTAAGTAATAATTCGGTGTGATCTGCTATAGTAGTACACTGCTCAAACATTATTCTGTCTGTATAGATTATTCAATTCTGTCGATTGCTTTCTTTTTTTTATTGTATTATAGTATTAATCTTCGTACTCTGCCGGAAGGAGATCAAACAAATTTTGTGGCATTTTTTGTTCTGATTCAGATACACTTTGAACAGTTACCTTGGAAGAGTCATACATTTCTTCTATTTCGATATCATCCTCTTTTGTATCAATATCCTTCTTTTTATCTTCTTCAAGCTCCAAAGTTTTCTGAAGTTCCCTCTTGATTTGTTCATTGGTGCTGTCCCAACCAGCTTTTCTAGAAGTTTGTACATACTTTGCTCTCTGTATCGATTTGGCAATCTTACCGTCTAATCTATTAGTAATATTTAATGCTCTCGCAAGTCGTTCCTTCTCTAGAATCCTTTCTGTCTTGTTGATTTTCCTTTCCAAATCTTTTTTACCAACTTTGTTTTTGGTATCCTTCTTCTTCCGCATCTTAGCTTCTAGTAGAGATTCATTTTTAGCTGCTGTTCTTATCATAATATTAGTCAAGTCAGTGCTTTCAGCCCTGGGCAATTTTTCGAGTTCCCTAGGTGCCACATCAAGTAGTCCTTGTCTTGCAGCTCTTGAATTCTTCGAAACTTTTTTAGCCATATTGCAGTAGTGTTCAGTACTTCCTTGACTTTGTTGATTATTACACTTCAATAAAAAGACTGTCTTTACCAACTTGATTATACAACAATGAAATAAGAGGTTATAGTCAGCAAGCTCATCGCAGCACTGAGATCATCGCGATTACTTGCTAAAATTTTCTTTACGCTTGAAAAAATTCAATAAAAAAAAAAAGAAAAAACTTGCAATTGAAGAGTAGAATAGTAGTTGGTGGAGTCTTCAATATACTTCCAGCAATTTGAAGCCCCACCCCCAATATACCTAACTATCCAGATAAACAATGTGCATTTCTTATACAATCATTTAATAAATTAGGCAATCAGTCCTATTGTGGATCGTGAATGGGTTTATTCAAAAGTTCTAGGGAAAAGGCAGCCCAAAGCCTCAACACATGTTTCCATCAGCATATCAATCAAATTGGCTGAATTATTGACTTAAATACAATAATGGTTTACATCTTTATATACAAGTTTCCTATTTGAGAGTCATAAACTTCATTTTGTCATCATCATTTGTCATCATCATACATCTGCTCTAATTTTTTTTTTTTGAATTCACATTTTTGAACACTAAAGACAATATGGCAGAGGGACATATGCGGTAAAAGAAGGACCATTTTTTATTTTCAATTACCAGTGTGCTAAAAAACTATGGTAACTCACCATGGTTATTTGGGGTTAACAAAACCTTCACATTGTTCTCTTTGTGTTCAATCAACTCCATGAAGCCTTTTTCCATACCATCTTCAAGTTTGACTCTACCAGTAATCAAGTTCTTACACTCTTCAATTGAAATGTCTCCTTTATCAATAGCGTCCACAACTTCTTCAAAGTCCCGAGTAACATAACCCATGGTACCAGTTAATTTCTTCTCACCATACGTCATATCCATTGGATGGAAAGCAACTGGCTTTGGACCCCAGATTGCGACATTAACAACATGTCCTTGGATACCAGCAGCCTTGATAGCTGCATTAAAGGTATCTTGGACGCCGGAACAGTCGAATGTGTAATCGAAACCCTTTCCATTTTCTGTATATGATTTCAAGGTTTCAATAGGCGCACGTCCTGCCAAATTATGAGTAGGATTGAAAGTGATAACATCCAATTTATCAGCTAATTGTCTTCTTAACTTTGCGGGTTCTGAAACAACAATCTTACCTGCTTTCATTCCCTTTAGACACAAAATCATTGCCAAACCAATTGGACCAGAACCCAAGACTAAAGCAGTTGATCCAGCTTTGAATTCCGCTAATCTAGCAGCATGCCAAGCAACCGATAAAGGTTCTACCAATGCAGCAACATCTAAAGGTAACTTATCTGGGATTGGAACAACGTGCTTTTCACCGACTACAACTTGTTCGGCGAAACCACCACCAACAGAACCCAAGCCTTGGAAACTACCATGGGTACAACAGTTTGGTAATCCAACAGAACAAGCTTCGCACAATTCACCCTTCTTGACTTGACTATGAGCCCATCTATCAGTGTCACCACAACTGGTTGTTGCCTCGATAACAACTCTGTCACCTGGCTTGACCTTCGTAACACCTTTACCCACCTCCTTTACAATACCGGACATTTCATGACCCATTGGCAATGGTAATTCCAAACCTGATAAGTAATGGGTGTCTCCATCTTTAGGCATGAAAATTGGTCCTTCCAAAAACTCGTGCAGATCGGTACCACAGATACCACACCATGACACATCAATTATCAATTCATGATCATGTTGGATTTTTGGGGTTGCGATTTTATCGGTGAAGTGAATGTCACCTTTCTTGAAGTAAGCTAATGATCTCATGTTTCTTTTTAAGATTGTAGTTGGCTGATTTTGTACTATAGATTTTTTTGTAATGTGTAATGTTGTCCTTATGAATGGAAACATCTAAAAAATAAAACAAAATTGCAATGAATTTGAAAACTTTTATTGAAATATTCTTTCCCTTTATATAGTTTTTGCAGTAGCAATTTTTTGCGAAGAAATCAATCCAATTGTTATATGTTTTAAGGGAGAGAGCGCGTGGGGGGGATGATAAATAATTAACAAGGGGATTCCTTTGAGAAGTTTTGTAATCAGGTAGGAGATAAAAAAAGTAGTTCAAAGATTTCAGTGTTTGAATCTATTTTGAACTTACCTAAAATTTCTTTTGCTTTTCTGACACTTTCTATATTGTGTTTTCTTTGTTGATATGACGTTATTCAACAGAGAGCAACTGTAATATGTAATGTAGCTATTGGCAAGTTCTCGGATACAATGAATAAATATGCGAGCAAGATTTCGAAGCAGGAAAGGTAGCAAAATATAAATACGTTCTACCACCTTTCCCCTATGATTTATATAAGTTCGGGGGGATAGTGCAATTAAATCCGTCCTCAAGTAAGGCTGTCACTATTTAGTAAGTTTATAACAGCCAATCGCATAGGTGCTTGGATAATCCTCGAAAAGATCCCGGCTGTCAGCCGTCCTGTCTCGAAAATATATTCCTGTCGCTGCTTGCAAGAGATGAAACTATCCCATTTTCTTGCCTTATTATCTCGATTTTGCCTCAAAGTTACGTCAAAACACGGGGTTTTATTTTTTGCTTTGTCACTCATTGTCGGTGCTATAACAGAAAAAGAAAGTATATCAAGGCGTTTTGGCCTATCCTGGACCACTCTCCCTTTTCAACATCACGGATTGGCAGTGCCAATTAGCCACGCAGGTACAGGGATGTTAGTTGGCATTGTTCCCAGCTGGCATTGTTTACTTAAGGCCTGACCCAATGAACGGTTCGGGGGGTGCAGGGATACAGCAGCAATGCATTGCACATCCCACTCAGAGAATATGGATAGGGAAACAAAAAGGGGGCGAGGACAAGGAGGCCCGGGAGATACTACGTGGGATCCATAATTAGGAATAAACTACACCCTTTCTCCTTTGGTGTCAACACAAACTTGTCGGCAGCTTCCAACATGCTTGGTGTTCCTTGTCAACAACCCTTCTGTACCTTCTCTTTGTAGAGGTATACGCATACATTACAGAAGCCCAGGAATGTAAAGGCTATAAGCAGACTAATCCCGTTAACTGTACGAATTGAAAGACTGCTTCTCTCTACGACTGCGGTGATCCCACGTCTCGCGATGATTGTCCCCCCTTCTTTGCGATGCGTGAAGGCGGGGGCGGGGGCGGGGGCAGGAATCAGGGCCTGGGGGGTCGAGTACCGTGAAAATCTCGCACAGACGTCCAGCACGGATCGGCTTATTAAAAGCAGTAACGGACCGAGGACGAGCCGCGAAAAAATAGATAGTCAGACAAAGAGACAGTGGAAGTGAGGGCTGAATTTTCTCAGAAACGCCTACAGATATCTTGGGACCACAATGGAATGTATGTGGGGGTGCAGAGACAAGTTATCGATAGGAACAGTAACGGTGGTTGTGAACCCTAAATGCGGAGGTGGGAGGGGGCGGGCAAACTGCTATTCCGATGTTTTTTTTTCGGGCCTGGTTGATTACGCAATTATGAAAATGGTTTAGGAGTTAATGAGCACAAAACCCTAACTAACGAATTAGAAAAACCCTAGGTTACGTGATCCATCGGAAATCGGGATATGAACGCTTAAATCCATGATAACCTTCCTATTATTGCTCTTGACTAGGAATGTCTTGTGGTGTCGAAATAAATCTCATTGTATTCGGAGCATTTCATTTTGTCTCTCGTACTTGCAATGTCTTCTACTCTCGTCATTGTACTTAATAACTTGCTTGTTAGTGAGAATTCATGAACAAAGCAGTGCCATCCACACTATTCTAACCCAAGTACGTTTGTAGTAGATCGGATATGTAGCACAATTTAGTGAGCAAATGGTTGTCGTAATAGCCGAAACATGATGTGCAGACATATATGTTGAAGTTACCTGAAACAAACATTTATGGTCTGGTAGCGAGACGATATACAAACCATGCATTAGAATTTTACGATGAATACACAAGCTTTCCTTCTTTCAATTCGGGTTCAAAAAACAATATCCGTCAATTTTCTACACTAGAAGATGTGGTAATCTTAATTCTATAACAGCTGCCAAAAAAAGAGTTTTGCTAATATCATTGTAGATAACGTACCACTTGAGTATTCAAAAATAGAGTGGTAGTTTCGGGATTGTCACAAATAGGAGGTCAAATATTAACTTATCAAAATAGAACAAAATGTGTACCAATTTTATTGTACTCGTAATGTGTCATTTTAATTCGGCAGTGGAACAGTACTCACTGAAACGGGAGATAGACGTAAACTACACCTAACCCATACCACAAATACAAATAAACTGTAATATCCCATTTAAGGTAGGATATAAAAGAACGAAACGAATCGATTTGAACAAGAGATAGCCTCTTTCTCACCTCCATCAACAGTATTCGTTAAATTCTAAAAAATTTGAGGTAAATTCAAGCATTGGAAATCATACAATCCTCAAGAAGATAGCTGAAAAATAGCTGTCCTATTCATTTTTCAATCCATAACTCAAAGCATTTTCACGATTCAGAGGCACCATTAAAGAAATGATGAAATAGCGACAAAATTTATTCTTACTGACATAATAATAAAGAACTCTTATCTATCCATATCTTAAGCTTCTAGTAGATTTCTTTGCGATGTGACATGCAGTTTTTTTCAAGTTAGCTAGTTACCTTATATTGTCTTTATATTGTTGCCATATTCGCCCAAGTCAATTCAAATTTGCCCCTTTTTCTTTAGAAGAACGATTCGTGAACTTCTCTATTTTATAAACACCAATTATGCTATTACAATCTTGTTAACATATACATATGTTATATATATATTATCTGTATAATCATGAATTTGTAAATAAACAAAACACATTATGCTTTACTCGTCGTAGCCGAGATAAAAAACCTTGAATCATATTACAAAAATTTGAAAACTGATCAATGATGAAATGAAATAGAACCCTCTCTATTGCGAGTAACGATTCATATTATATGGGGAATGAAAATCAGCGAGGCAGTTAACTAGCTAATTTAGAAAACGTCACCTTGGTCGAACATAGCGTCAGCAACCTTGATGAAACTGGCAATGTTACCACCCTTAACCAAAGATGGCAAAGCATTCTTGTTTGATTCGTTGCTGTATTTTTGAGCAGATTCAATACAGTCGTTGAAACAGTTGACCATACCCTTCTTCAATTCTTGGTCAACTTCCTCGCTAGTCCATGACATTCTTTGAGAGTTTTGTGCCATTTCTAGACCAGAAGTCAAGACACCACCAAGGTTAGAGTTCTTACCCATAGCGTACCAGACAGCTTCGGATGGAGAGTTGGCAGATGCACGAGAAGCTTCAAAAACGTCAATGGCCTCTGGGGTACAACCCATATTAGAACCTTCAGCAACAAACTTGACACCAGAAGCAACTAGGGCCTTAGCTTCGTCACCGGAAATTTCATTCTGGGTAGCACTTGGAAGAGCAATGTCAACCTTACCAACGTGGACCCATGGACGGGCACCGGCAATGTATTTAACCTTGTTTTCAGCAAAGGCTGGATATTCCTCAACAATTTGTTCTAGAGACTTGAACTTGATTTTGGCTTCTGCAATAGCAGCGATTTGTTCTGTGGTGATACCAGTTTCGGAAATAATACAACCCTTTGAGTCAGATAGGGAAGCAACAATACCACCCAACTCAATAACCTTCAAGGCAGCAAATTGGGCAACGTTACCACTACCAGAGATGGCAACACGCTTGTTGGAGAAAGATTCTTTACCCTTGGTAGCATAGTCGATCATAGATTGAGTGTAGTAGACCAAACCGTAACCAGTAGCTTCTGGTCTGATCAAAGAACCACCCCAGTTCAAACCCTTACCAGTCAAAACACCTTCCCAGGAGTTGGTGTAATGTCTGTAGGCACCAAACAAGTAACCAATTTCACGACCACCAACACCGATATCACCAGCTGGGACATCGGTATCAGCACCAATGTGTCTGTGCAATTCTCTCATGAAGGCGTAACAGATTCTTCTAATTTCGTTGTCAGATCTACCCTTCAAGTCAACACATAGACCACCCTTGGCACCACCCATGTCCAAACCGGTCAAGGCGTTCTTGAAGATTTGTTCAAAACCCAAGAATTTTAGAATGGATAGGTTAACAGATGGATGGAAACGCAAACCACCCTTGTAAGGACCTTTAGCAGAGTTGAACTGGACTCTGTAACCGGTTGCAACCTCTTGTTCGTGGTTGTCATTTTCCCAGGTGACTCTGAACTGAATGATTCTCTCAGGAACAGAAACAACAGGCAATACCTTAGCATATTTTGGGTGCTGCTCAAACAAAGTGGAGTCCTTCAAAGAAGAAACAACTTCGTGGTAAGCTTGTTGAAATTCTGGCTCGTTTGGTTGGTTAGACATTATTTGGTTTTTAGTTAAGTTGTGGTTGGGTTAGTCTAGTTAATATCAATAAAAAATATAAGACAGTTAAACAATAAACAAACAAACAAAGAAGAGAAAGAACAACAGAAACCGATGAGATGATTCAAAAATAATGAACTTTTGTTTTGTTTATATAGGTTTTTTTCTTTAGCCTCCATCCGAGACTCTGTTCTACGTATCAGCACTAGCTCATTCAGGTTCCCTATATCTTTATTCCACTCTTTTTTTTTTTTTCACTCGATCAACTACAAATGCACCTTAGAAGGAGCTGCAAGGACCTTAATTCTTCGACTCTGTATTTGAACTACTCGAGGGACAACACAGGCAAATCTTCAAGTCTTACTCATATTCTTACCGTGCCAATACGAGTCAAAACCACTGCGATGCTAACGCACTTCAAATTTTCATTTTACTTTGGCTCCTGCTGTACTTGATACCGTGGAGGTACAACTTTGTGTGTTTTCACACCGCGGGCAGATATTGGTAAGGTGAGGACCGGAAGAACAACAGCAGTAAACTGACGTGTGTTTGCTGTCGCCTATCGCACTGAGAGGCCAGAATGGACGAAACCGGTGTGGACTTGCTTACAGTACTAGCCGTGGAGATACAATTAGACTACGTAATGGTAAGAAACAGCTGTTAGGAAAGGAGGTTGCATTAGGTATAGGGAGATAGCTGCGCGCGATATTCTCTGTGTGTGAGAGCTTTTATCAAGATTGAAAAAAAATCTTATCTCATACCAATGAGGCTACAGCAGATAATGGAAACGCTTTATCGAAATCTCTTGCACTGATTTGCTTTTTGGGAGCGCATATCTGCCGCACATTTTCTCTCACCTCTTTATCTTTGTGGAGGATCCAATAGATAAGTTCAGATAGCGATTCTCCTCAGTCAGGGCGGAGGCAAATTGCGAGCAGGTCCAAAGACGTCATTTTCGTTTTCAACGCTGCCTCAGACACACGCGCACAAACATCTCTGAACTCGGTGGCAAATTTTACAAGCACCGAAACCGGTCCTATTGATCCCGTAGGGTAAGTTCAGACTTTTGACTGCTTATGCGGAGAAGTAAATGAACCCAAAAAAACACTGCAGGTTGTAAGACGAGATGGGAATTTGCCGTGGGAAGGAGTAAAAAAAATCCGACGCAAAAAAACGGAAAGAAATTTACCTACGTGATTATTGTGTGAGAGGATTTTTTATCTGTTATCACTATTGTGTATGATTGGTTGGTGATAAGAAAATCGATATTTTTTTAACACTTTTAACGGTAAATGGCAACCACTGGCGACACAATCAAATTTGCGAATTCAAGGAAGTTGGTATCAATATCATCGATCGCCATTATTCTTCAACGCAAGATGTCTGTATTTCAGTTTTGTTGTAACAGTAACATACAGTATTTCATGATTAAGCAGCACATTTCTTAATGATACGCTGTGAAGGTATGACTGCATATCAAGTTTGAATGAGGTTTTTTATGAGATGATTACTGATCTGCTAAGCAAATGGTAAAAATAAGAACTGGCATTGCCATTTATCGCTTCAGTGAACTGTATTTTCTTACCGAGTAACGTGAGACTATCCCATATCACACACCTTACATAGCTCAAGTAGAACAGAAATTCCGCCTCCTCCCCTTCCATGGCCCAGCTGTCACGTGCCGGTGCCACTATTTGCAATCAAATTCACTTACCCTGCTCATAGTCCCCACACATGACACTTTTTGAATCATTCTCCCTTCCCCCCTCCCAAAAAAAAAAAGCAAGGGGGAGGGAAAGCCCAGTACTCCTTGAATTTAAAAAAAATTTTTTGGAACTTTCACATTTTTCCGGGCTGGGGTGAAAACCCTTATTTTTTCTTAGTTTTCAACTCATTCCCGGCGGAGAAAGTTCCGGAGCCGATGGGGAATTTCTATGTATGGGGGGGAGCATCATGGCTATCCCGTAGATGCAAGATGCGAAGCCTACTGAAGACTAATAACGAAGGGAAACTTTATTTTTGCCTAGAATCACGATAAAAGTCAAGTGGCATTGTTTGTTGGAGTGTAAACCCGGACAACAACCAAGTGCTGGAGTGATAATGACAAAAGTCCTACGGTATCTACCTTACGGTTCATTTTCGTTCTAGCCCCGGACACGTGGAAAACACCGACCGTTATATACAAAAACCTTCAAAGAAAAGAAATTGTACGTGGGTTACTCAGTAGTTCTATTTCAGGGTTCTGGCTGATTGACTGGCTCCCCACACATATACATCATTTATGCTTTTTGTCCCGTGCCTACAGGGAGTGATATCATACATATCAAATCAAGCTCCTCAACGGTCCGGAGAGGGTTCCGTTGGAAATTGGCTTGTAACCTCCGAAACGTGGTTGCTATGGTTTGATTTATTTTTAAAAATGTTTGATAACGGTTCAGAAATGCACTCCCAGGACGGTAAAAACACAACGAAGTAGAAGGGGGCAAGATCAAAGCGTTGCTAATGGTTTCCTATCCTAGTAAAGCATCGTACTTTCCCCCTTATAGTTCATTTTATTGTTTTCAATGACAATATTACAATTGATAGATTTTCTGGAACCCTGACATTCCCTTTATCTGCGATAACTCTGAATACAATACTACCGTGCAGTGTAAACTTTGTGGCTTGTACTACTAGTGCACTCTATGTTGCATGAAGAGGGTTTTTGCCTATACGGCATTGTCTTGAATACAGTTCGTGAGCTAAAAAAGAATCTAACCTTAATATTTCCTTTTCTTCTCTCCAATCCATAGTGAGATCAAAGCTCAAAAACATAGAGATCTGAAAAAGCAAGCAGTATGAAGCAACGATTACCAAGGTCTCCACTGAAAAACTAGTCTATTTGGGTATGTGAAATCATCATTGCAGAGGGTTCAATTGTTGTACAAAACCCTCACTCCAGTAACGAGCACATAGGGTTGCAGTTCTTCCCTACCTTAAATTTGATATTTGCCTATTGAATATAAATTAAACAGCTCTATGACATCATTGCAGCATTAACAATTGAAAGTTCATCGATATTAAAAAATGCAGGAGGTTTCTGCTGTAGAAAACAATGAAGCAAGCACATGCAAGTGTTTTCTTGGAAGAGTATTTTTGAAAACATTTCATAAAGAGTCAGAGGAGTGCAGTTCTAGATTATAGGCCGTGTATTCCATGTTATTTATGGTATGTAAAATATTTCCCCGAAGCTAATTTAGACATACAGAAGGATATTTCAACTACGGATAAAGATCCGTGCTTCCATATGGCACTTAAAGGAGGCCTATGAGAACTCTATGCCACATGATTGTCGTAGCCTTTTCATTTTGTTTTATATCACCTCTATCGGTGTTAATCCCTCCAACAATTCTCCTGTAAAAGTTTTTTCCCTGAAATATGTAAATGATTTTTTTAACAGCCATTCAGTGAAACATCGTTGTAATTAATAAAGGGTAATGCAAGTACAATAAGATGATCATATGTGTGACCATTACCTTTTTGATCTGAAGGTTAATAACTCAATCCCAATGATTGAGAAAGTGTCCCTAAAAACAAAATATCAAAATCTTATAAAAAGCAGAACTTTTTAGCCATCGTAACTTATTTGTAATGACAACTTGAAATTAAAAGTTTGGGATAAAACCATTCATTATTCAGAATCGGTTAAAACAAATCGAAAAACGGTTTTGAATTAAGAAAACATAGAGACCTATTATAAATCGAGTATTGCCATAACAAGATAATTACAGAATGGAAGTTGACCCTCAAGAAAAAAATCATGCCGAAGTTTCCTATGACAGTGGTTCAACTGTAACACCTCAGAGGTACGGTATGCTCCGTTCTCGTTTCAATATTGGACCTGATACTGTGAGAAATCATATAATTGCATTTATGGGAGAGCTAGTTGGAACATTCATGTTCTTGTGGTGTGCATACGTTATTGCCAACATTGCAAATCATGATGTTTCGCTCACAGTGTACCCTGATGGGACACATCCTGGTCAGTTAATCATGATCGCCTTAGGATTCGGCTTCTCAGTGATGTTTTCAATTTGGTGTATGGCGGGGGTTTCTGGGGGAGCGCTAAATCCTGCTGTTTCTTTATCTTTGGCTCTATCAAGAACCATAACACCAATGAGATGTATAGTTATGTGGATTGCACAAATGTTGGGGGGCATGGCAGCAGGGGGTGCGGCAAGTGGTATGACACCAGGACCTGTGCTATACGCTAACACTCTTGGTAATGGTTGCTCTAGAACTAGAGGCTTGTTCCTAGAGATGTTTGGAACAACGATTTTGTGCTTGACAGTGTTAATGACAGCTGTAGAAAAGGGTGAATCCAATTTTATGTGTGCGCTTCCAATTGGTATCTCCTTATTTATTGGCCACTTGGCTCTAACAGCTTACACAGGCACCGGTGTGAATCCAGCAAGATCATTTGGTGCCGCTTTGGCTGCTAGATCATTCCCAGTTTATCATTGGATATACTGGATTGGTCCCTTGTTAGGAGCCTTATTAGCTTGGTCAGTATGGCAAATCTTGCAATGGTTACACTACTCTGAATATGTGGCCAGAGAAAAGGCAGCCAACGCCAAGCATGATGAACCTTGCGACTGTGAATCATAATTCATATATTCAATACTTCTTTAAAATTATGCCATCTTTTTGCGCTGATTTGAATTCAACCTTAAACATATATTCCCATTTAATCAATAATCTAATTCTTTTTTAAGTTAATTAACTCAATAACATATTAATAATAATAAGCTTCTTAGTAGTTCTCTCTCTTATTGGCAAACTTGCTGATTGATAGGATAATAAATAAAAATGCATGATAGATGGAAGAATCTGCCAGCTGAAAACATCTGTTCAAGAATAGATGGTTATTATCTTTTGTCCTTAGGATACTTTTCGCGAACAAGAATTACATATCTATAGTTCTTGTTAAAAACGTTATCTTGTTTAATGGCGTAGCATAGTGAATGAATCACTTTGAAGAAATCATTTCTTTTCGAACATTCAGGAAGTACTGGAGCTTTAGCAGTTAATTTTTTGCTGTATTGTAGCTTAATACCAAACTATACACCTGAAGTGAAATAGAAGGGGGCAACTTGCATTTAACATGATGCGGTTCTTAACCTTCGAGAAAATTGTCCAAAATCAATTGCAAATTTTCTTGACAAGAAAGCCGAAAAAATATTTTATCGAGAAAAAAGAATAATACTCCAATCGAGATTTGAACAGTAGAAAAATGATAGTGCGTATTCACGATCCTTGGCACGCTCTTTAGATGCTTAGGAACGTAGCCGTATACTTGCATATTTATACTTGTGACCGTACCGTACAATTGTATTTTTGCGTATGATGATAATCGTATAAAGTGTTCAGGTCATTTTATATCCTAGTAAAATATGACATCACACAATTACGTACACTATGACTTTGTGAAATTGTTTGGTCGGGTAATATCCGAAAAATAATCTGTAATACTGTTAGCCAAATCAGCTCTAGGACGCGTTAGCTGTGCCTGATTCCATTGTTGTGTACGGCATTTAATGTGCACAAATGTACTCATTAACGATTTATCTGGACATGACTTGAAGTACTTTAATTTGATCAAAATTTCTGGATTTAAGTCCTCTAAACCTGCTACAAATAACTGGCAAGAACTGGAGATAGAAATTCATGTTGTGAATTTTTGACCATAAAGTCAGCAAAGCAAGAAATATATACTTATTGACCTTTATTATTAACACAAGCACGCAGACTAGTTATAACTACCACGACAGCAGATGCACCACTTCAGACCATTATTTAATACGAGTTATGTACGAATGTAACCCCGAATCACCTCTAGCATATTAAGGAAAATATGAATATTATTGATCTGAGATACATTCCAAAACAACTTCAAAAAAGCTATTTCTGGTTGAGTATGATTCAGATAAGGGCAACGGCATTATAAAAACTTTGCTGCTAGGGAATCACACAGCTAACAGACCACCCATTTTATCAAATATGAAACTCATTTATAGCCAAAAGTCCCGAAGATCAAATAATAAATGGAATTGATAATTCAAACTAGCAAGAGAAGATATCATCCTCCTCACTAGAACTTACAATATATAAAAGAAGTATCCAATAATTCAATAAAGGTACTTAAACCACGTGCTATATTTTGCTACATTGTGTAGCCAACACATACATTCATGCACTTGTTGGCTGGCCATTATTGGCGAAGAGCACGTTCATGAAATATTTGGGAACGAACCGTTAAGGCGTGCTCAATTTCGTGGGGATAGATTTATCGTACGCAATTATTGTTTGTCATATGCAATTGTCTCGTTATTAATGACTTCTTGGCACTCTCGTCCGGGTCAACTTGTGATTGTAGAAAAATAATGTTTAGGTAGGAATGCATCCATGGTTACAAAATTCACAACAGATGGAAGAGCTTTCGCACTGGGCATAGAACATGAAATGGAGGAGCGAGAATAAAACGTGACCATAATTAAATTTGAAATATCAAAAACTGCTTATAATATGAAATACTTAGCGAAACATGTAAAACAATGTGTAAAACTGTAACAGCAATATAGATTATTTCCAGAGGCTAATACTACAACTTAAAATATAAATAGTGTTAGCATATAAAGTATCTAAAATACTAAACCTTATAAGTAACAACAAATGTATTGTTACTTTAGGCGTAGATTAATAATGTTATTGATGATAGAAACCGTAAAGTAGTACATTCAATACATTATTTGAAGTTGATAAAAGCCCAGAAGGATGATTGCACCAAGGAAATACCAGTTTAGGTATAAGGAGAACGCATCAGTTCGGAGTAGTTCATTGCAAGAAATATAAAATATTTGACACACTAATGAAAGTTACCAGCCTACAAAATATTTTAAAAAATGAACTACTAGTATGCCACAATTGTATCCCCTTTCTGGTACTGGATGTACCTAATGACCTTGATTGTCGGGATAAAATGAAAGAATAAAAAGTATATGCATGAGTGAAACCAATAATGTTCGATGGCAACGTCAATTGATAGCACTGTATATCTATTAAAAGTATCATATCTAGGTGTAGTCAAATGTAAATGGAATAGTAATCAATGAAATAGAAACCATCCTGGTGGAGTCACATAACGTGGAGAATAAAGAAGCAATGGAAACAAAAATGTCAAAAAAAATATAGCAAAACATACGGCATAACAATCTATCAAGTACCTAGATGTAACGGAAACATACACAATAGCGGGAATTAAGAATCATTAATAATTGATGGGAGACCAAAGCGATAGTATTTGTGACTAAAGCAGATATAGTTAGGTCTGGGTGCTGTGTAGTCTGGGTGCTGTGTAGTCTGGGTGCTGTGTAGTCTGGGTGGTGAGTGGTCTGGGTGGTGAGTGGTCGGGGTGGTGAGTGGTCGGGGTGGTGAGTGGTCGGGGTGGTGAGTGGTCTGGGTGGTGAGTGGTCTGGGTGGTGAGTGGTCTGGGTGGTGAGTGGTCTGGGTGGTGAGTGGTCTGGGTGGTGAGTGGTCTGGGTGGTGAGTGGTCTGGGTGGTGAGTGGTCTGGGTGGTGAGTGGTCTGGGTGGTGAGTG